>JBBPLR010000412.1:0-19971 GCA_038089915.1 Sutorius australiensis
CGCACGCGACTGAGGTGAGCTAGTCCTTTATTACATCTAACCATATGCTTACCTCGTACATAGATCTATCTAGGTATTTACCCAATGTCAGTCCGTTTACCGCACGCGACTGAGATCTATCTAGCCGTGCGCTCCGCCCTCCGTTGCTCGATTTCTCACAGATGGACATAGAAAAGGTCAATGCCATTTTGAAATGGCCCACACCCTCCTCCATCAAGCACATTTGCTCATTCCTAGAGCTTGCCAACTTCTATAGGAGATTCATCAGAGATTACTCCCAGATGGCCAGATCCCTGAATGACCTTCTCAAAGGAGATGCCATCTTCCAATGGGAAGAATCACAAAAAACAGCATTTGATATGCTAAAGAAAGCCTTTATGGAAGCATCCATACTGGCCTATCTGGATAATGACTACCAATTCTGCTTAGAAACAGATGTGTCAGATTACACCACAGGAGCAGTCCTCTCCATTCTCAAGGATGACAAATGGCACCCTGTAGCCTTTGCATCACATTTGATGACCCCTGCTGAGCAGAATTACCCAGTCTGTGATAAGGAAATGCTGAGCAATATCCAATCATTTGAAATATGGCACCACTATCTCAAAGGCACGAAACACCAGTTCAAAGTATGGAACGACCACGCCAACTTGTCCTACTTCATGCAAGCCCAAAACCTGAACCAAAGACAAGCACATTGGGCACAGTACCTAACCTGGTTCAACTACCTATTTTGCTATAGGCCTGGAGCTGTTACGATTCGCCCCTTTTTCTCCTCTTACATAAACTGTTCACACGAACTCATTTCCTTTTCCAATTGCTGACATAATCATTCCACAACATTCCATTCCATTCCATTTGATTGGTCAGCAATTGTTCTGTCACATTCCGTGACATTCCATGTAACTACCATTTACGGCACATTTCCTTTTACGCTATTTGTCCTTGTTTGGTTCTCTTAGGTATATATACCCAGCCCAGCCATGTATATTCCCTAAGTAGTTTCTCCCTTCTACTCTCACCACACCTCGAGTACTACAACCAAATCTTACCGCTTTTCTCTTGACTCTCTCGCTCGACCTTAAGTAACCCTTAAGCATCTTACTTCAAACTCGACCTACACTTCATGTAGCGTTGTTACCTTGACCAGGCTTGAGACCGTCGTCTCAACCCTTTATCCTGACTCGGACTAGGGCTTGTCACCCTCGCCCGCTCTTTGTCGTTGGACCGCCTGTCCAACTCCTCGAACCCTTGAAGGGCTACACCCGATCCTACCCAGACCAGGTGTAACAGGAGCTACCAACACAAAGGCTGACACATTAAGCCATCATCCAGACCATGCCCAAGGAGTCAAGAACAACAACAAGGGCATCACATTAATAGACCCTGGATGTATCCAGGCTATGCTCCAACAAGGCCATATCCAGATCTAGGATGATGGGGATGATCTCCTTTCTCTCATTCGTGCTAAAATGGTGCTTTGAATGAAGCCATGGTTTACCAAGTATGTGAACAATACAAGTTGGCCCATATTGATAATGGCCTCATATATCTACACAATTGGATCTTCATCCCAAATGACCCTGATCTCCACCTTGCCATCCTGTGAGCATCTTACAATTCACCACTGGCTGGCCACCCAGGTTATGAAAAGATCCTTGACCTGGTAAAATGTTTTTACATTTGGCCACATTTAGCCAAATACATCAAAGATTATGTCACTCGATGTGATCAATGTGCATGCATGAAGGGCTCTAACTGTCCTCCCTATGAAGAACTGCAAGCCCTCCTGGTCCCTGAGGGACCATGGCAAGACATCATAGTCAACTTCACCATGGATCTACCCAAATCATCCAGCTTCAATTCTATTATGGTAGTCATCGAACGCTTCTTAAAAGAAGCATCATTCACTCCATGTACAAAAAACATTTCAGCCCTGGACACAGCTAAACTATTCCTACACAATGTTTGGAAGTATCATGGTCTTCCCAAATCTATTGTATCAGACTGCAAACCCCAGTTCACCTCTCATGTCTTCCAAGAAGTCTGTGAATGCCTTGGCATCTCTAGCAAGATGTCCACTGCTTACCACCTGCAAACAGACAGGCAAACTGAATGCATGAATCAGGATCTCCAGCAGTATCTCCAATTATATTGCAATGAGTGGCAAAACACTTGGTCCACCTGGCTCTCCATTGCCCAATTTTCATATAATTCCAAAATTTCTGCTTCTTCTAAGAAGTCACCATTTGAAGTAATGAAATCCTACACCCCCAGAATGGGCATTGAACCAGGATCTTCCAAAGCTCCAGCGGCCGAGGACTTTGCTAATGTCATGCACAACACTCTAGAAGAGACCCATGCTAACCTCAAAAAGGCAAGGGAACACATGCATACCCAAGCAAATAAACACTGCATCCTGGCCCCCACTTACAAGCCTGGTGACAAAGTATGGCTGGCAAAGGAAAACCTCCACCTAACATGCCAATCAAAGAAGCTTATGGAAAAATGGCTTGGTCTATACCCTGTAGAAGAAATGGTTGGACCCAATGCCATTAGACTATGGCTGTTCCATTCCATTAAAATTCACAACCCTGTGAATATCTCCAGGGTTAAACCTTATCACAAACCCCTTGAAGGGCAACCTGTCAACCGGCCTGGCCCAGTAGATGTCACAGACAATTGTAATGAAGTCTACAAAGTTGACTACATCATTGACTCATGCCTCAAGTGCAGGAAGCTTGAATACCTTATCCACTGGTGTGGATACAACATAGATGACCGCACATGGGAACCAAAGTGGAACCTCTCCAATTGCCAGGATGCAATCCACAAGTTCCACATGCTCAACCCTAACATTGTGTGTAACCTCATGATGGTCTTTGCTCAAGACCTATGGCTCTTCAATCCTTACCTTTGATCACCTGGAGTTCGATCATTAAAGGGGGGATAATATTACAAGGGTATACTTTTCACCCCTATTATATAAGCATTTGCAATGCCCAATGGCAATGCTCAAGTCACTACATTCCCATCACCACAGCTATTGACCTCTAAGCACCCATCACTCCTAGATGCCAGATGTCTCATGATTCTAAATCCACACTCCCACACCTAGTGCTTGGTCCTGTGTACATTATTATAGAGTTCAAACCCAGACAAACAGAGTTCGCCTCATGATTTGCTTCTCATTCATTTCCACCATCATTAAGGCTATGCAATGCTGTGCACTAATCTCTGCTCATAGCCCCATGGCTATGTGCTTCCATTCTTCACAGCCTCATGGCCATGCATACTTCCCTTCCATTCCACACAGCCCTAGAGGCTATGTCTCATTAGTCTATATATATTAGTAGATCGTAGATATGCCAACATCATGTACATACACCAGTCATCTATATAAACCCAAGGGTCTTGCCTGGTACCCCCAGTCAAGTCCTCTTGGAGAGTTCCCCTCTTCTAAGATACAACTCAGTCTATACTTCCCATTAGTTGCTGAGCCTAGTGCAACCTAGTATCTTTAGGGCCTCTTCTAAGATACAACTCAGTCTATACTTCCCATTAGTTGCTGAGCCTAGTGCAACCTAGTATCTTTAGGGTTGTTTCAAACTCTTATCATCTGCAGCATCATCATTGAATCCAAACACACTCACCATTTCCTAGGTATCATTGAAGATGATGAACTATGCTAGCATGCCCATGTAAAATATGCAATAGGCAAAGGAATGGCCTACATCCTTCAACTACACAGAAGCTCACAAACATTGGATGGACTTCCACTCCCACTCATAAGACAACTTTATACCTCAGTAGTCCTCCCTAAAATGCTATATGCTATCAACCTGTAATTTTATCCACTCTACCTTGATGACTCACTACAACTTGAACAAAGCTAAATAGGACCATCCTGCTGTCTAAACCAAGTGTAGTGTACAGCTCTGATAGCTATCATGGATGCCATGAATACCATAGCCATGGACATACTAGAAGCACATGCAAAACTGCCTCCAATGGTGCATAGGATCCAAACACTATGCTAAAGATCAATCACTTGAATTACTACCCTTGTAGATATCCACTTGCTCATGCCCTATGTCATCAGAGCCATACAACACTTCATCTGATACCATAAATCATCCCTACACTATCTCCCAAATATCTATAAGATTACCCCCAAGTTGATCAAATTCATCTGCCCATGTAGAAGATGCTTAGACAATCTCACACCATTTACTGTTATGATTCACTCCCTTTTCTCTTCTTACATAACTTGTTCCCATGAACTCATTTCCTTTTCCAACTGCTGATATAATCATTCCATTTGCTCAGTCAGCAGTTGTTCTGTCATGTTCCATGACATTTCATGTAGTTACCATTCTAGGCTTACTTTCTCTTATGGTATTTGCCTTTGTTTGGTTCCCTTAGGTATATATACCCGGCTCACCCATGTATATTCCCTAAGTAGTTTCTCCCTTCTACTCTCACTACCACTTGAGCACAATACCAATCTTACTGCTTTTCTCCCAAACCTATTGCTCGACCTTAAGTAACCCTTAAGCATCTCACCTCAAACTTGACCTATGTTCCTTTGTAGTGTTGTTACCTTGACCAGGCTTGAGACCATCGTCTCAACCCTTGACCCTGACTGTGGCTTGAGCTCGTCACTCTTGCCCTCTTCCTCGACACCAGACTGCCTGTCCATCTTCTTGAACCCTTGAAGGGCTACACCTGATCCTACCCAGACCAGGTGTAACAAAAGAAACTACTTTGCCTTAGTGGCTACCATCATTGTAGGCTGCCAACATTCCTCCCAGAATTCCCCCTCATTCCTTGTGGAGAGAAATCCATCCCAAAACTTTGGACTTGTCAGATCCCAAACAACCTAGACCTCACTCACCTGAGGAAGATCCCAATGAACCCACACTTCTCCAAGGAAAAGAAGAGATCACCAAAGACCTAGCTTGAGAACTATCCTTGACCCTAGACCTCCCTCCAGAATCCCCATCCTCAACATTGTCCACACCCACTACCAGGGCAGCACCACTCCACCCCTACTCAAGACCCCTCACACCTCATGCACCTCCTTCTATCAGAGGACCCATCATCACCCCAGCAGAAACCTCCTTTAGGGTACCTACTCCAGTAACCCTGACACCATCCGCATCCATGATGACCACCAAACCAGTGGAACTCTGCTTAGGAAAACCTGAACTATATGATGGAAACAGAGATATGGCAGAAGAATGGATCAACTCTGTATCCTTCTATCTCATCATCAATGGACTGGTCTATACTACAGAACCCCAGAAGATAGTGTTTGTCCTATCCTTCATGGCCAAAGGATCTGCCCAGTTGTGGATGGCCACCTACTGAAAGGTAGCTCTATCTAAAACCACCTTATCCCTCAGTACATACAAAGATTTCCAAAAAGATTTCCTACACGACTTCAAAGGAACTGGGACAGTAATGCTGGCCTGCCGTAGAATGAAAAGGTCAGGTGGGTGTGAGGTAGGGTGAATATGTTCGACCCTGGGGTTCTATAGGTAAGGTTGTGTATTGAGGAGGGTTTGTTACAACTGATAATGTTTCTAGGAAGCAAATCCAGCTGAGAACGATGACCAGAAGAGTCCCAGGTAAAAGAAGGCGAGTTTCCAGAGGAGAATAAAGTCCAGATGAGAGTGATATGAGAGCGAAGGGGCCCGGATAATAACTATATCCGTGTGCGAGCGATGCTGAGAGACTTAGGATGAAATCCGAGTGATTTCGGGTGCAAAGAAAGACTTAGTTTTTTTTAATCTAGCTGTCCTACAGACTTTATAGTCTGGGTATGCCCAGGACTGTAGCTATAGGGACAGCATAGCAC
Source organism: Sutorius australiensis (assembly GCA_038089915.1). Lineage (NCBI taxonomy): Eukaryota > Fungi > Basidiomycota > Agaricomycetes > Boletales > Boletaceae > Sutorius > Sutorius australiensis. The sequence continues at coordinate 5,864 of JBBPLR010000412.1, forward strand.
ATGTAAAGTGACCAAAAAGGGTGTCGAAACACATAAGAATGTCCGCCAAGGACGAAAGTAATAGTTTGAAATGTTTCAAAGCGAAAACCTCTAGTCCAGACCCCAGAAGGTCATCCACATTGAATCCAGATGGAATCCGGACCGACTGGATAAGTGGAAAACATTGGAAAGAGATCCGGACATGTACCAAGTGTGTAAGATCGCCCGGATACTCCTTGGATGGACTTGGGACAACGGATGGACGCTTGAGGAACACTGTAAAAATCTAGGATACAAACCTAGAGAGTTGTAGCTCTCTACATCTGCAGAGGACTTAGATACTGACTGTCCCCAGTCAGTCACATGACCGCAGGAACTGTCAACACTAGCTGGCTCGGTTAAATTCGCGCGTCGCACATCAGACTTTGTAACCCTCTCTCTCATCTCTTTACTTGCGACAACCACAAAAATGGATGACATCGCCGACCTCCTCATGTTCAGCCAAGAACCAGCCACGGTTGATCTGCAAGTCGTGGCAAGACGGGAACTGCAAGCAGCTAGTGACTGCATATTCGCGAGCGGGATGGCAGTCCTGGACAACAAGGAAGAGTTGGAGGAGGAACAGGAAATGTGGATAGTCGAGTGGGATTGGGCACTGGTGAGTAGCACATCTTATTGCGCAATAGCAATGAGCTGACAACCCCCCGAGGATGAACTTCAGCACCGCCTGTTACTGGTGCGAGACGTGGGAATTGAAGCGCGGATCAAGGGCCACGTCGCTGAGAAGATGGAGTCGGTGGCGCTCTATGCGTGAAAATGGAAGATGGAGAAGGCGGATTGTGAATGACAACGTGAAGACTGCAGGCGCGAGGAGCAAGAGCGAGAACATGCAGAAATCGAGCTGGGTCCGTCAATGACTCAAACGGACGAGCCGATGGACGTGGAGGCGAGCGCAGCAGGCCTGGGACCGGAACCAGAACAAGAACCAGAACCAGAACCAGCTCGTGCTATACAGCTGCAAGTGATAGTGCGGGTACTGCCCCGTATGAAGGTAAGTGCCAATGCATCCTATTTGGGCTTTACTGACTTTTTACAGTGACCTCGACCATCTGCGGAAGAGGCTGAGGAAGATGAGGAAGAGGATGACGATGAACCAGGGGCCTGGGTGGTTTACAACCAGCCCTGCGAGGTCTGCATGTGGAAGAAGATTGTGTGTGAGGGGAAACACAGGAGCTCATGCGCAACATGTGTGTGAGTCAAGTACAAGTGCAGCAAGTCGCAGGAATGTGCACCAAGCATGAAGAAGAAGGTGTGGGTGATGACAGAGAAGGAGAAGAAGGCAAAGGGCAAGGGGAAGGCAAAAGCCCCAGGTGAGTGACATTGACTCCGCCCGGTCAATACTAATCTGCATTGTTAGCACGCCTGTCGTACAAGCGAGTCGAGCCTGAGGTGCTCAACCTCATCTCGGATGAAGACGAAGACGAAGAAGGCAGCGCATCCAAGGATCAACTGGGTCCGTCGACTTGACTGGTCAACACGGTGCCAAAGCGGGTGCGTGAAGAGGGAATCCAGGCCCTCATGCGGCTAGAAGGAAGGTCACAAGTGCTCAAGGGGAACATCCATGCGGCGGAGGACATCCTCACGAGTATGTACGCCGAGGCTGCTAACCTCAACGCCAACATCGCCACCGTCCGTGCTGGGTACGGCCTGTAGAGTAGTGTAGTGGCTTTGTGTACTCGCCCTGTAAATAGAAATCTGAACGCATGTCCTGTCCAAGTCCAAGTCCAAGTCCGAGTGAGTGAGTCCGAACGACCTGAGTAATTCAAAGAAAGAGAAATAAGCTTTTGCAAAACAAAAGAATAAGAATAGAATGGTATCTGAACAACAGAACTGAGTGCGAGTTTCTGCTCGTCTTTGCTTCATCGATCCACTTGCTCGTCTACACCTACGCAGAACCCAATCACCGATACCGGATATACTGGAAAGAAACAAAACACAATCTGAATGAGGCATAGTGTCTCTATATGCGATCGAAGACAAATATCTATCATAGTTGAGTGGTCCAAGACACGGATAAAAGAGAGATCGAGGAGAAAGGTTCTATTTCCATAGCCTGTATCATATCATGCTTGCTTTGTTTTTGGTGGTTTAGTAGTTTTTAATCGTGTTTTTTGTGCTTTTCATCGAGAGTAGAGTCACCGGACAAAAACCGGGATGAAATAGAGATCACCGGATGAAAACCAGGATAGAGCGGACATATTGCATATCATAGATTTTTGTTAATCTGAAGAGAGAAGCATGTCAGAATCAACTTCACGCTCGACATCTTCTTCGGCTTCATAATCATCTAGCTCTTCTTCTTCTAATCCGGTGAGATCCATTACCAGAATTGACACCTTTGTACGTGGATGGTATGGTAGCAACCGGAAGGCCACATACTTCAGTCGAGATACCGCCCCATCCAATTCCGCCAGTAGATATGATCTGCCAGTAGTCTGGCAAAGGACAACCATTGGACCTAAGTACCTAGGCTTCGTTTTCTGGTTTAGTTCTTTCTCGACCCAAGAGTTCTGGACCAAAACAAGGTCTCTGGATTTGAAGTTGTGATCCCGGATCTGGTTCTTGTATTGCACCTCAAACTGTTTGATAGATGCAAACTGAGATCGGGTGACCTTCTCTTGCATAGATTCGATATCTTCTTGTCACTTTTGTAGCTGCCAGGCTCTCCAAGTGATTAGGCTTTCTCTAGAGGAAATATCAGTGTCTGGGAACGGAACAAGAAATGTCGCCTCTGTGAGATCAAAAGGAAAAAGGGGCTCTACACCATGTACCATGAAGTACAGTGAGAGACCAGTAGTTTTTAGGATAGTAATGTGTTCCGCCCAAAAAATGGAGTGAGCTGTGCTTGGCCAGCAACCTCCCCTCCCAAGGTACTTTTGACAATGGCCTCCCAGACATCGAAATGATGCTGTTCAACCACACCGTTTGCCTGCGAGTTATAGGGAGATATGCAGATATGCCAGATACCGTAGCGGGTCAATAAAACATCTAAAGCCTGAACAAATGCAGGATCATTGTCAGTAACGAGCTTGGAAATAGCTCCCCAGTGACAGAGGATCTCTTTGAAAATGAAAGAAGTGAGTGCGGAAGCGTTCTTGGAATGCAACATGCGCCATTCCAGATATGCGGTCAGAGCACACCGGGCTTGGATGATGAAGAGATATCCACTGGAATGGGGCATAACCATAGTATCGATATGTGCTTTGTGGAATAAACCACCAATGACCAGAACGATTGGTGGGATATGCAAACGCTGAGTCTGCCGGATTTGACATTCGTGACAGGTGTGGATAAACCATTTGACATCGTCGACCAACATGGGCCACCAGAAGCACAACAGTAAATGCATCCGGATGGAGAAGACACCTTTGTGCCCGAGGTCATCATGAGCCTCTGAAATAAGTCCGAGACAACGCTCTGCTGGAACTACCAACTGATGATGACCATGAGGCTCTTGGCAGAAGTGAGACCCATTGTGGATGAAGAACCGGGTAGCTGCATTGACAAAGGACTGGAAATCCGAATCTGCAATGTCTGGAGGATGGACACAAGTATGAAGGAATTTGCAAATCTGAGCGATCCGGGCTTCTTTGGCAAGAGCTTTAGCGGAACATGGGAGTACCGGATGTGCAGATGATGAGTCCGGGTCGGAGGAAGTTGAATCCGTGGCAGCAGAAATAGTGGAAACATATAGCGGATAGGTACCAGAGATTGCGCATGATATGTGCAGCAACCTAGAGAAGTAAGCAGTGCAAGACAGAGAGAAGCGGTCGTTTAGGAGTGAAACCGCAAAAGAATAAGAGCAATCCAGCCAATCCTCGACATCATCCTCTTCTGGAGGATTGTTCTTGGATGGTGGACAATGAGAAAGGCCATCAGCACTGGTATGCTGGGTCGCTGGAACATGGACAAGATGAAAATTAAAGAGGAGAATACCCGCAATCCATTGATTGATGGTCGTGTTAGGTTGTAAGTCCAGGTTATTGATCATACCCTTGACATACTTGGCGTCCATTTCTACTGTAAAGTTAGCAACACCAAAAATGAAAATGCAGACCGTGCGTAAAGCACGAAACAGTCCGAAAAGTTCTAGTTTGGTTTGGGAATAGCGGCTCTCCACTTCTGTGAGGATGAGAGAACCAAACTGGTTTGGATAGCGTTTCCCATCCTCTCCTTCTTGTGAGAGAATGTATCCGACCACGATTAATGAAGTATTGACAGCGAGGATGATTTCCCATCCGGATTCATAATCCAGGTGATGGAGTGCTGGAGAATTGATGATCACATCTTTGAGAGTCTGCATAGCAATGCGCTAGGCTCCCCCCATTCAAAGGGGACACCTTTGCAGGTTAGGTTAACAAGCGGACGAGCAATAGAAGCAAAATCACAGATAAAAATCCAAAGAACACCACAAACACCGAGAAAACCGTGGACATGCGTTAGAGTCTTGCATTCTGGCCAGTCGCGGATCTTTTGCACCTTGTTTTCGTGAGGGATCCAGCCCTCGAAGGTACACTTGTGTCTGACAACTGTAGTGTCCAGAGTGGCAAGGACGAAATTTTTAGCGGAAACAGTAGCTCTGACATTCTGAAGATGCTGGAGAATCTGGTGAACAACAAGGAGATGTTCCCAAATGAAATGGCGGATTTTAGGATTGTCTGGCATGGTTTCGTAAGAACCATCTGGGTTTTGGTATTGGGTGGTAACCAATTTGACCAGAAGGTCATCAATAAATGGATAAGTATGGTGAGGGATTTCGTCCTGTAAGATAAATGCCATGTCAGCTTGATAGATCTGTACCGCATTTGTATATCCCATCGGGACAGTTGAAAGTAGTGAGGTCTTGAGACTCCGGATGTAGCGGACACTGGTCATATCCAGTGAAAAGATCCATCATGCCATATACTGCAAATCCTGTGAAGGACTTGGCAAAATGTTCAACGAACGGAGGTGTAGAGGCGTCTTGGATGGTGACACTGTTAAGGGGTTGGAGATTGTGCACCAACCAGAGCGATTTCCCGTCTTGTTTGAGGACACAAAACCAGCAAGAGCGGTATGTGGCTGTAGACAGTTCATAAACTCCTGATGTGATGCGATCTTTGATGATTTGGATAGCGCCAGACCACATTGCAGGTGGAACCGGAATATTGCGGAGTGCCCATGGGGTATGCGGAATGGTGGGGATCTTTACTGGTGGGAAATAGTGTTCATCGAGGCAACTCCGCTTGGTAGGAATCCAAGCAAAAGCCATTTCGTGCTCTCGAAGAAGCCAATGGAGGATTTTAACTTCTTCCGGCCAGAGCCATTTTGCCGGATCGAGATCTAAAGCGTCAGCACATTCTTGTGTAAATTGTTTTCCCGGAATGAAATCTGGCAGATGAATTGGAAGAGGTTTTAGTCTGGCAAGCAGATTGTCTGGAAGAGAACGCATGATGTGAAACTCTTCACCTGTAGGGGCTACAACAGAACGAACCTTCTTTGCGACCGGTTTGTAAGCCAAAGAATGAGATGTTATATCTGTTACAGTTACGGCTGGGTAGGCCTTAGCCGTAGACCTTAAGACCCACTGGTAGGCTTGACAGGGACAAGACGACCAGGGCTTGAGACCTGGTGAGGAATCTGGGCTAGATACCAGATGACGACAAGGATTCCTGCTGACACTCTGGGAAGACTGGGTTGGATACTGGTCGGGGTTCACAGAAGAGAGTGGATTGAGCGAGGACAAGGTACAAGAGGTAAGCCTAGTGGTCCAGTGTATGGGCCATGATAAAGGTAGATCGAAGTTAAAGTACAAGGTGGTTCTACTAGGCTTTATATATACGTGGGAGTGGTGCACAGACCAAGTGATATATAAAGGAAGTTACCATAGCGGGTAACCTGGGTCAAGGATAAAGTCAAGAGTGATACTAGGAAAGGATCGCGGAGATCCAAAGGGTTCAGGGGAAGACTAATGAAGTGTCAAGATAAGACGAGGATCAGGAGCGAGAGAGGAACAAGGGTTCAGAAGGAGATCCAGATTGGAGTCCAAGGGTTTTCATAGATGAGATAGGATCAGGCAGATCCAGGGGAAATCTAGGGATAATCCAGGGAAGATCCAGGGAGGATCCAGGGAAGATCTGGGGAAGATCCAGGGAAGATCTAGGAAAGATCTAGGGAAGATCCAGGGAAGATCCAGGGAGGATCCAGGGAAGATCTGGGGAAGATCTATGACAGGTGGAGTATCGAGGGACAGGAAGTTGAGGTGATGAGGGACCGAGGTGATGAGGGACCGAGGTGACGAGGGATCAAGGTATCACATGTGAGGTTGGATGATGAGTCACATGGAGGTCAGGTGAGGAGTCAAGTGATGAGTCAAGTGAGGGGTCATGTGACAGGTGGTCACATGGGAGATCTGGGAGGTGTCTCGGGTGAGTGGTTCCGATGACGAGGACAACGAGGTGAGTCAGGAGGAGGAGTCGAGGAGGACTGTCCAGTGTAGTACTGGATGAGAGCAAGGAGAGAGACGAAGACGAGAGCCTCGAGGATGAGGAAGTCAATGAGCTCGACAAGGAAAAAGACAGGATATAGGAGGAGTTTTAACAATATCATAGGAATAGTTTGCGGAAACCGCGGAAATAGAATCCGGATGAAGCACAGATTGAGTGGAAGACAAGAAAGAATAATGTTTGGAAGGAATCGGATAAGCGGACGCAAAAGATAAAGTGGAAACTGAAGAAACAGATAAGGCGGAGACAGATGTGGCATAGGAAGAAGAGGAAGAAGAGGAAGAACTGCAAGATACCTGGGAATCTCCCCGACCGATAGGTGGATCATCGAAACTCAAAAATCCGGATCCATTTCAACAACAGATTGGTGGTTATTACAGGGTTTATGCTCCCGACAGAGTGGACAACCTTCCGACCAGGCTTTGGTCAGTAGAGTGTATTGCTTTCCAGAGTTCAGATCATGCAGAGTGATAGTTTGCGATCTGTCCAGGAAATCTTCAGTAGTAGCGCTCATAAGGCAATGGAATGGTCATCCTAGGAGTAAGTCAAAGTTGGCTCGAGCCAGGATTTGGACCTGAACCATGACTTCTCCGGCTCCAAAGCCAAGCGCCATGTTTTCTAGAACACCAATGGTGGTGTCCACATTGGTATTTGTGGAGGACATATGCATAACATGGTCGGACCGGACCGGAAGTCCCAGTTCTTGCCAAATGCGTTTTGGCATGGCAACTATTGAGGATCCGGAATCCAGAATACCTGTAATAGAATGCCTGGATGGGCTGACTTTGGCATCCAGAGCATGCAACAGAAGGTCATGGTGTGCGACCAGAAGTCCATCTTCGTTCTGGAGCATCTTGTGTCCGAATTTGCGGATAACTGAGGATGGGTCTCGTCTGGATAACTTGTTGACCTGTACAGTTTTAGTAGGTGGACCACATACTCGTTTCATAGCGGTTATTTTCCGGAATTGTTTCCAGAACTTAGGTGATACAGCAAAGAGATCCTTGACTGGAACTGGTACACTAGTATCCAGAATCTGATCTAGTACTCATTTTGGTGCTGACTCGTCTTCCAGAGGGAAGGAATATCTAAATTGATTGGAACCTGGATAAGCAGATGGTCCAGTGCCCAAACCCGTGCGCGGTAAGGCATTTCCGATAGGACCAGAAGGTTTGGAAGGAGCTGGGGCGGAAGTGTTGCCAGGCACGCTTGATGTTGTCGAGGGTGCTGTGTTCTTTGCAGCATTTTGAAGCTCTGGGGAGAGCACTTCCATCTCCTCGGATACAGTAGCCGCATGAGAATTTGAAGTTGGTACAACAGCGGATCAGGAATTCGGGGTTTGCACTGGAGTGGGTCGAAGATCCGGAGTCGTTTTCCGAGGTGGAACCTGTACTCCATCAAATCTAACTCGTTTCCCTTTGTCTTTTGATGTGCGATCTGCTTGAAAAGCAGCCCAAGCCTGAGTGACATAGGGTTTGAAATCCGGAAGGTCTACTTCCGTATCGGATTCATATCCCGGATAAGTGATCGTTGAGATGAACATGGATGGATTAAGGTTGAGTACAGCTGGGGTACTCATATAAGAAGTTGATAGGATGTTAGCGGATACGTGCGGAGGAGGATCCCGCACAAAATTGTTAGAAGCTGGAGTGGCGGAAGTGGAAGAAGTTGAGGCAGAAGGGTTCTGTGCGATATGATCTATCGCATCTTTAAGACAGCAACCTCCAGGTATGCGGGGAATGCGAGAACCGTCGGGTAGATAGAATCTACCATCTGTGCCCTTAGTAGCTTTACCAAGTCTAATATACTCGAAACTGGCTTCACAATTCTGTGTAAAGTGTCCGATACCTGCACAGAATCCACACAGCGGATCGGATCGGGTGTAAGTCTTAGATTCGACTTTGGCCGCTGGAGGTGGGTTATAAGTAGGAATAGGGATGTGGGGTTGCTGTTGGTGTCATAATGGTGAGGTCAGTCATGCGGTTGGTAAGATATCCAACGCAGACAACAAGTAGGTAGTGCGCAGTGCGGATCCAGATAATAAGAATTTTGCCACTGCTATGACTTCTTCCATCAGATATGGGTCATCCGGATGAATGTCCGGTTGGACAATCACTAGCCGGTAATGGATCCAATCTCTAAGCATCATCGGAAATCCTGCTAGAAAGATCATATCCCTCTCCATATCGGAAAGTTTGCGTTTAGCAATCAATAAAGCGGATACTTTAGTAAACTTTCGGGTATATTCTCCCAGGTAATCCTGGTTTCGCATCTGATTCTTTTGATAGTCTTCGATGAGATGCTGAATGTCCACATGACAAAATCAGTCAGTACCTGTACATCTGGGGTATAACCTTTTGACTGCTTCGTTGAAATTGTTCCAATCCAGGAGCGCAGTGTTAGCCTCCGGTAAGGTTTCCCAAACCTCGGCTTCATTGAGATCTGCATATTTGATAGTGGCTCTAATAGTTCCAGCGTCATCTAGTCTGGCTTGATCGCAGATCTGCTCTATGTCTTCAAAGTATTGAGGTAGTTGAGATGGGGATTTGCCGTCGAATTTCGGAGCGTTTTGAGTGCCTCGAAGAGGCATGTAGAATACCAGCTGATTGGCCATTGTAATATTCCGATTCTGAGAGCGGTTAGTAGTAACAGATGGGGTAGGAGTAGAAAAATCCGAATCCGATTCGAATGTGGGAGTAGAATTCCAAGATGAGGGAAACACTAAAGGGGATGTAAGCACAGGTAAAGGAGTACTTTGTGAAGGCACGGGCGACGATCCCAGCGATCCTTCTTCAATAAGTGGAAGTTGCCAAGGAGAACTCCTGGTTTCGGGCAATGCTATAGGTGTCAAAGGTCAAAGCGGTCCAAGGTCCAGTGACTGATTTCTAGGGAAACCAGGGGCTCTGACAGGAGTCGATGTGGTAAAACCACCGGGTACTTGTGGTGAATCAATAATGATTTCGGAAGAGAGATCCAATAGGAGTTGGTTGTGACGTGTGCGTTCCGGAGTCACCTGAATCAGGAACTCGGAATCACTGGAGATGTGGAGATCGTGGAACTCCGCTAGAAGAATTTCGATGTCAAGGCGCTGTGGTGTTGGTCGCAGTTTTCTTCTTGACAACCTTGAAGAACCCCTCACGGTGGGCTCCAGTTGTAGAATGAAAAGGTCAGGTGGGTGTGAGGTAGGGCGAATATGTTCGACCCTGGGGTTCTATAGGTAAGGTTGTGTGTTGAGGAGGGTTTGTTACGACCGATAATGTTTCTAGGAAGCAAATCTGGCTGAGAACGATGACCAGAAGAGTCCCAGGTAAAAGAAGGCGAGTTTCCGGAGGAGAATAAAGTCCGGATAAGAGCGATATGAGAGCGAAGGGGCCCGGATAACAACTATATCTGTGCGCGAGCGATGCTGAGAGACTTAGGATGAAATCCGAGTGATTTCGGGTGTGAAGAAAGACTTAGTTTTTTTTAATCTAGCCGTCCTACAGACTTTATAGTCCAGGTATGCCTGGGACTGTAGCTATAGGGACAGTATAGCACATGTAAAGTGACCAAAAAGGGTGTCAAAACACATAAGAATGTCTGCCAAGGACGAAAGTAATAGTCCGAAATGTTTCAAAGTGAAAACCTCTAGTCTGGACCCCAGAAGGTCATCCGCATCGAATCCGGATGGAATCCGGACCAACTGGATAAGTGGAAAACATTGGAAAGAGATCTGGACACATACCAAGTGTGTAAGATCACCTGGATACTCCTTGGATGGACTTGGGACAACGGACGGACGCTTGAGGAATGCTGTAAAAACCTAGGATATGAACCTAGAGAGTTGTAGCTCTCTACACCGCCAATGGCTATCTGAAATCCAAATGGTGTGGACCTGAAAAGGATGGTCCCCTACCATAAGCAAATACACCTTGGAATACCAAGGAAAGGTCATCATGGCCAATGTAACCGATAACAATGCCATCATCGGGTACTATGCATGAGGCATCCCCACCAACATCATGTGAAAAATCAACAACCATGCCACCATTCCAACCACCCCCGAAGAGTGGTACCAAGCCACACAAAAGCTCTCTGACAACGAGGAGTACTCTAATGCCATTGAAAGATCCAAGAAGGTGATGTATACTCTCATCCCTGCTCCCCAATGCTGGGTTGAATGTGACCCAGATGCCATGGATGTCAATGCAGTCAGCATCTTCCCCAAGAAATTCACACCCAAGGAAAGGACTTGGTGTATCCAGGAGGGGCAATGTTTCAAATGCTGAGAAAAAGGCCACACATCCTTCCAATGTACAAAGAAGTTCATCCACAAAAACCAAGAACCATCAAAAAAAAATCCCTGAGTTCAAATGACAAAGAAGAAACCAATCCCTGACCTGATAGATTGCAATGATGAAGAAGAAGCAAATGTGGGGATGGTTAGCTTCCAGATGGGTTTTTAGAATGGAAACATTGGCTGATGCAATGTTCCCCCTCCCCAACGTGCGCTCCTGTAATTGTATCTCCTACTACCAATACACTGCAGATCCCTATACAATTGCTCAATCTGTCATGCATGTTGAAAGTTGTCAATACCCATGCCCTCATTGATAGCAGTGCCGAAATCTCTTGCCTTGATCTGGACTTTGTCAAGAGAAATAAACTCCCACTCCAAAAACTGGCAAAACCCCTAAAAGTCTGAAATGTCGACCAATCGGTCAACAAAGCTGGCCTTATCCACTACACTGCTACTCTCTTCATCAATGTTGAAGGCATAACCCACAAAACCCTGTTTCACATCATCCTGGGACATCCATGGCTCACTGTGGCCAACCCCCAGATCAACTGGATCCACCATACTCTGTCTATCAATTGTTACGGGAACACGACAGGAGTACCCTGTACGACAAGTACTCTGTACGGCAGGCACCCTGTGCCCTTTTCTTTTCATTTTTACTTTCATCCGATTCGATCTAACCTCAACCCCGATCTAATCTCGATCCGGATCTCAGATCGTATCTCATCGTATATATCGGATCTTGATCTCATATCTTGATCCCCTTCCATTCATTACTGTTACGCTTCCATTCCGTTCCCACTCCTCACTTCCATTCCACTCCACTCTTCCATTCCACCACCATCGCGCGTACTACACATGCCCTCCATATTTAGCTGTACCCGTAACCCTAGCACAGCACCTGTATAGTATAAGTAGCGTCACTGTTGGACCTTACGTCCCTCAGTTCCTTTATTTTATCCTCTTGCCTACAAACGTGTAGCCAAAGCTGACTGGTCCACACAACGGTGTAAACCCAGTAACAGGCACTCTATGCCTATCCACTTCGAGCCACTTGTCTCATATGACCTGCCTGTTTCATCAATGAGAGTTCAGACCAGTCTAAAGACCTTTACTACCTCCATACTGCCAACCTCAAATGGCACAACCAATACATGGAACACTGCCATACCCACCAACATGTCAATGTCAATCCCATTTGGGATAAACACCTATACTCCTACTTGGGTTCTGACTGAAATGAAGAAATAAAACCTGCCCAAGCAGAGATCTACACCTCGCTCACTATACAAAACTACAACCTAAACCAGGTTGTAGTTGGATCTAGGATCATCCCCTGTGCCCAAGTCAGGGCTATGACAGCTACTGAACTTGCCATCAAGTCAGAAGCAAAGCAACCAAAGATGGAACTCCCGGCAGAATACCAACAATTCACCAAAGTCTTCTCTAAAGAAGCAAACAACCACATACTGCTGTCACAACTGTACAACCACACAATTGACCTTAATGAAACCTTCACCCTGAAGATCACCAAGGTATACCCCTTGAACCCTCATGAACAAAAGGCCACCAAAGAATTCCTAGAGAAAAATCTCGCATCTGGAAAGATCTGACCTTCCAACTCCTCACAAGCATCACCCTTCTTCTTTGTTAAGAAAAAGGATGGGAAACTCTGACCATGCCAAGGCTACCGATACCTCAACCAACACACAGTCTGCAATGCTTACCCATTACCTCTCATTTCAGATCTCACCGATAAACTCAAAGACACCCATTGCTTTACCAAATTCAATATCCAATGAGGCTATAACAATGTCCACATCAAAGATGGACAACAATGGAAAGCCGCCCTTATCACCCATAAAGGCTTGTTTGAACTCACTGTGATGTTCTTTGGACTCACAAACTCCCTTGCCACCTTCCAATGATTTATGAACAACTCCTTCTGAGACATAATTGTGGAAGGATCACTTGTCATATATATGGACGACCTTTTGATCTTCTCACCCAATGACCAAACTCACGTCAAAAGAACCAAGAGGGTACTCCAATGAATGGAAGAGCTTGACCTCCATCTCAAACTGAAGAAATGCTCTTTTGCCACTTCTGAGACCAAGTATCTTGGAATGATAATTAAACCAGGTTCCATAGCAATGGACCCTGTCAAACTAGATGGCATCAAGGATTGGCCCATCCCTGCCAAAGTCTGTGATGTCTGATTTTTTCTAGGCTTCACAAACTTCTACCAAAAATTCATTCCCCATTTCTCCAACACTGCACGACCACTCTTAGACCTCACCAAGAAGGACCACCCTTGGATGTGGACCCCCACATGTCAGAAGAGCTTCAAAGACCTTAAAACAATGTTCATGACCCAACCAGTCCTCATGATTCCCAACCACTCTAAACCATTCACTATCTTGACCAACGCATTGGGACAAGTCTCAGGTGCCATCCTTCTTCAACCTGACACCAACAGCGACTGGAAACCCTGTGCTTACCTCTTCCAAACATTCTCTGATGCAGAACGAAACTATGACATCTATGACCAAGAACTCCTCACAATCATGTGTGCGCTTGCAGCCTGGTGCCACTACCTTCATGATGCAACCCATCGCATTGAGATTTTCACTGACCATAAAAACCTCCTGTATTTTAAGGCTCCCCACAAACTTAACCAGTGACAAGCACACTGGCTTCTTGACCTAGCAGATTTTGATCTTCACCTCACACACATCCCAGGATCTCAACTCTCAGCTCCCGACGCCCTCTTATGTCACCCAGACCACATCACCTCCACCTTGGATGATAACCATGGCGTCACACTACTACCAGACTCCCTCTTCATCAACCTCATTGATGTGGGCCTTGCCTCCCACATTGAAACTGCATCTCACACCAATATGATGTTCCTTGCAGCCATGGCTGCCCTCACCAGCAACATCCCAGCACCACTATGATTCTGCCTCACTGACTGGTGACACTGTGATGGAGTCCTCACATACCATGACTGCATCTATGTTCCCTCCAATGATAACCTTTGTCGAACAATCCTCCAATGATGTCATGATCACCAGTCAGCTGGACATCTGGGTTTCCTTAAAATCTGCCAACTTGTCTCCCAACAGTTCTATTGAAACAACCCAAACCCCTAGGTCAGTAGACCGCTTGCTGGGATGTCCGAGCTTGCTGGACAGGGATTGTAATAAGTGAACACCCTAGACTTGACTTGGGAGCAGCTTATGCTCTGAGTACTAGTGGGGACTGGGGAAGTATCCTCCTGCCTGCTTCAGGTGAGGAAATCC
>JBBPLR010000413.1:1908-19938 GCA_038089915.1 Sutorius australiensis
GGCTGAAACATTTTTCGTACACGGGGTGAAGGATGCTTCTTTGGAGAAGCGGTCGACAACTACCATGATAGAATCAAAGCCAGATGATTCAGGTAGATCCGTGGTGAAGTCGACAGTGATATCTTGCCAAGGTCCCTCGGGGACAGGAAGGGGTTGTAGTTCTCCATAGGGGGGATGGTTGGAGCCCTTCATGCGTGCGCATTGGTCACATCGAGTGACGTAGTCTTTGACATATTTGGCTAAATGGGGCCAAATGTAGAACCGTTTTATGAGTTCGAGGGTCTTTTCGTAACCGGGGTGTCTGGCTGGTGGTAGATCGTGGGAGGCTCGCAGTATAGCGAGGTGGAGATCTGAGTCGTTTGGGACAAAGATCCGATCATGGAGATAGATAAGCCCATTGTCAATGCAGGCGGACTCGTGTTGTTCGCATACTTCGCGAACTGTGGATTCGTTCAGTAGTGCCGTCTTGGCACGGATAAGTGAAAGAAGTTCATTCCCATCATCCTGGATCTGGATATGGCCTTGTTGGGGCATAGCCTGGATACATCCGGGGTCTATCATTGTAACACCCTTGTTGTTGTCCTCGACTCCTTGGGCGTGGTCAGGGCATCGGCTTAGTACGTCGGCCTTTGTGTTTGTAGCTCCAGGCTTGTAGCAAAATAGGTAGTTGAACCGGGTTAGGTACTGTGCCCATTGCGCTTGGCGCCAGTTCAAGTCTTGTGCTTGCATGAAGTATGTTAGATTTGCGTGGTCATTCCATACTTCAAATTGGTACTTCACACCTTCTAGATAGTGGCGCCACATTTCGAGTGATCAGATAATGCTCAGCATTTCCTTATCGCAAATGGGATAATTCCGCTCTGCGGGGGTCATGGAGTGTGATGCAAAGGCAATGGGGTGCCATTTGTCATCTTTGAGAATGGAGAGCACTACTCCCGTGGTGTAGTCTGATGCATCCATTTCTAGATGGAATTTGCAATCGTTATCTGGATAGGCCAGTATCGGTGCTTCCATAAAGGCTTTCTTTAGCATGTCAAATGCCGTTTGCTGTGATTCTTCCCATCGGAAGGTGGCGTCGCCTTTTAGGAGGTCGTTCAGGGGTCGTGCCATCTGGGAGTAGTCTTTGATGAATCTCTGATAGAAGTTGGCGAGCCCTAAGAACGAGCGAACGTGTTTGATGGTGGAGGGGACAGGCCATTTCAAAATGGCGTCTACTTTCTCCATGTCCATCTTAATGCCGTTTACTCTGACAGTCATTCTGAGGAATTCTACCTCTTTGACCGAGAAGGAGCACTTTTCTGGTTTGACAAATAAGTCATTTTCTCGTAGGTGACGGAGGACTTCCATCACGATTTGATCGTGTTCCTCCTGGTTGTCCGTTTTGGTAAATATCATTATGTCATTGATGTAGACGATGACGACGTTGTCCATATCGGCAAAGATCTCGTTTACCATCGTTTGGAATGTGGCTGGCGAGTTACAGAGGCCGAAATACATAATGATGGGTTCGAAGGCACCGCGGTGGCATACAAAGGTGGCCTTCCATTCATCGCCTTCCTTGATTCATACATTATTGTACCCCCATCGGAGGTCCATCTTAGTGAAGAGCTTAGCTCCCTTTAGCTTATCTACAAGCTGCGCGATCAACGGCAGAGGATAGTTGTTTTTAACCGTGTGTTCGTTTAGGTAACGGTAGTCTTGAACCATTCATTTCTTCCCATCCTTTTTTGGAACGAAGAAGACGGGGGAGGTTTGTTCCGATTTGGAGGGTCGGATGTACCCTTTTCATAATTGGTCGTCCACAAAGGCAGAGACTTCTTCTTGCTCCGCAGGTGATAGGGGAATCAATCTACCCTTCTTTGGCTTATATGTCTCCTTTAAATCGATGGCGTGATCCCATGGCTTTCTAAGCAGGATTCGTTCCGATTCTTTCTTATGAAAGATGTCTATGAATTCGTGGTACTGCTTTGGGACTAGCCCTTTGGCAGTTTCTTTTGGATCAGGTTCTACCACTTTTGACTTCTTTTCCTCTAGGGCGTGGATTGTTTCATAAACCTGATATTGGATGTCTTCTTCTTCCTTTTCAATGATACGGAGGAAGAGGGCCTTGTCTTGCAAGGCGTGGCAGTGGCGTGGGCATCGATTTAATTTTACTGTGCCCGTGGACCAGTCAATATCAGGGTTGTGGTGCTTCAGCCATGAGTAGCCTAAGATGAAATCGTTCTTTCCTAGGTCCATGGCTTCTGCGGTGATTTGTTCCCGATGGCCCTTGAAATCTATAATAATATCAGCAGCGTGCGTGATGCTGCCGGCTGAGTTCTTAGTTCCATCCACGTTATAGACAGGGATAGGGCATTTAAGAGGGTTTAGGGGAATCCCATTCCGTTTTGCCCATGAGATGTCGATAAACACGGCATTTGCTCCGCTATCTAAGAGAGCTTCTGCCATGGTCCATGTCTTGTCATCCTTGTGTGGTGAGATTTTTATCTTCATATTAATCTCTCGTGTAGGCCGCATGTTTCAGATGAAAACGTCGTGGTCTGGGATTTTTGGTGGAGGATAAGTGGGGGAATTAAGCCCAGGTGTGACGTCCCTGGCGAGCTTCCTTTGGGAAGGCCTCTCCGACGATGAAGAAGAAAGATCTGAATCTGTTACGGTTACGGCCGGGTAGGCCTTAGCCGTAGACCTTAAGACCCACTGGTAGGCTTGACAGGGGTAAGACGACCAGGGCTTGAGACCTGGTGAGGAATCTGGGCTTGATACCAGATGGCCACAGGGATTCCTGCTAATGTTCTGGGGAGATCAGGCTGGGTACTGATCATGGTTCGCCGAGGAGGGTAGATTGAGCAGGGACAAGATACAAGAGGTAAGCCTAGTGGTCCAGTGTATGGGCCATGATAAAGGTAGAGCAAAGTTAAAGTACAAGGTAGTTCAACGAAGGGTTTATATATGTCTGGTAAAGGTGCTGACTAAGCAGGGCGAAGGGTGAACTGAGTCAGAAAGGGGTCAAGGGTATAACCATAAGGGTTATGGGTAATACTAGAAGGGATCATGGAGATCCGAAGGGTTCAGGGTAAGACTAATGAAGTGTCAGGATAAGACGAGGATCAGGAGCGAGAGAAGAACAAGGGTTTGGAAGGAGGTCCTGATTGAAGTTCCAAGGGTTTTCATAGATGAGATGGGATCGGGTAGATCCAGGGGAAATCTAGGGATATCTGAGGGAAGATCTGGGGAGGATCTAGGGGAGATCTGGGGAAGATCCAGGGAGGATCTAGGGAAGATCTAGGGAAGATCTATGATAGATAGAATGACACAGGATCGGGTTTGAGGAGCTGAGGTGACGAGGGGCCAAGGTGACGAGGGGCCAAGGTGACGAGGGGCCGAGGTGATGAGGTATCAGGGTATCACATGTGAGGTCAGATGATGAGGAGTCATATGGAGGTCAGGTGAGGAGTCATGTGAGGGGTCATGTGACAGGCAGTCACGTGGGGGGGTCCGGGAGGTGTCTCGGGTGAGTGGTTCCGACGACGAGGACGACGAGGTGGATCAGGAGGGGGAGTCGAGGAGGACTGTCCAGTGTAGTACTGGATGAGAGTGAGGAGGGAGACGAAGACGAGAGTCTCAAGGATGAGGAAGTCGACGAGCTCGATGAGGAAAAAGACAGGGGTTAGGAGGAGTTTTAACAGAATCTATCGAAGAGTCAGAGGAGTCCATATCAGTGTTCGATTCTACATTTGATTCTGTATCGTAATTGTCTGTGGAGAGAGTACTAAACCTGTTCGGGGGCATAGCCGTTGGAGACCCAGTACTCCTCGGGCTTAGGCTTTTCCCGATTTGAAATAGTCGGCAGCTTCCGCCTTGCTCATCTTGGCGATCTTGGCTCGCCAATCCGAGTCTTCCTTTCCCGGCGTCTTTTCCTGCACCTTCTTTAATAGTTTTCTGACTTTTCGGTCGATTGCATCTTTGATCTCCGGGGAGATCGCTTCTTCATCCGAGTCGGCTTCTGCCTTTCGGATATTGCTTGTTGGGGTTTTGCCCTTTCCTTTTGCCCTTCTGCAGGAGGGTTTGTGGTCGCCTCCAAGGAAGTTGCAATCAGGGCAGGCAATCTTGGGCATTTTGCAATCTCAGGCGCCGTGCCCTGTGCCCTTGCAATTGTAGCATTTTTAGGGTGCTGCCCCTTTTGTTGCCGTCTGTCGCGGCAGAGACATCCATCGCATTTGGGTCGCAGTTGGAACTCCAGTTCGTGTTTGTCTGGTCCCGCCAGACTCGGGTTTTTCCGCTGAGGAAGTCTACGAGCTCAAGGTTATTTCCGATTTCTCGAGCGTTGGCGAGGAACTGGTCAATGTCGTCGGTGAATTTGCCCAGCCTGCCCATGTCTTGGATAATCTCCTTTCGGAGTGCCTTGGTGCGGAGGAGGTGGATAGCGTGTTTAGGGTCCACCCCTGATCGTTCGTATTTTGGTTGCCATTTGACGAGGAAATCGTCTATCCTCATCTGGCCTTGCTGGAGTTCTTCCAATTTCTTTGTGTTCCACACGTTTTGGTTGGAAGTTCTGAAAAGGGATTGGATCTCAGCTTTCATAGCCAGCCACAAGTATCCTCTTTGGGGGTTGTATAGCCACCCCAGGCATACTTGTGCGAAATTCCCAGCCTTTTCTCCTTTTAGGCATGAGAGGACAGCGGCGACTGCTCTAGGCGATCCCGGTGGGATGGTGACTGAATTGACATTCAGCCATCCTTGCATTCGTGCCCACCATTCTTCAAACTTGGCGTAAGACCCGTCATAGGATCCCGGGTCTGCGAATATCTCCACTTTGGAAGAGGAGTGGGTGGGGTGGAAGTGGCGGTACCGGGGCCAGTTGACGAGCCGGCCACGGGTTGTGCGGGTGTAGCGTTTTCAAGCAGGGCAATGCGTTGCGCCAGCTTTCTCATGTCATCTTTTGCCTCCGTGAGGCGGTCCGTTGCTTTGTTGGCCTTATCCGTAGCATTGGCCGTATCTTGGATGGCTTGTTTTGTTTGTACTTCTAATCAACTGGCGTAGTCGATCGTCTGGCTGAGGGTTTCCTTTATTGCCCTACAGCAGTCTTCCCAGTCTAGGGAGTTGTCATCGAAGATTTCGGTCCAGTGACGGTTGGACATGGTAATGGATTAGAGGTAGTTGATAAGGTGGTAACAGAGTTCTCCGTTCATAATATCTATCACCGGGATAAGTTCTACCGGGTGTCCTAGGTGGTACAGAACTATTTCTTCTGGTACTTCTCTGGCGTCTTGATCTTGGTATGATCCCTCAAGTTGTAGGGGCTCGTGCGTTGGGTGATACATATCTGGCTCTGTCGGCTCGGGTGCACTAGGTCTTTGTGCTCTCTCCTCACTTCTCCTAGTTGCCAACCAGCGTTCCTTATCTCTTGAGGTAATTCGTCTAACCTCTCTCCTAAGGCCTGATCTCTTTCTTGGCGGTGGCGGTGAAAGTTCTGCAGATAGTTCTTGATTTGTTCTTGGGGAATGTAGGCATCTGGTGTCCCTGAGTATGAGGGGAGGTCGTTGGGGTCGGGTGTCGGTTCTCTTGTGCTGTGGAGTTTGGACACTTGATTGTAAAAGTCGGTTGCGCCTGATAAGGCGTGCACACGACCACTTGAATGACATCAGCAAAACACCAATTTAGGGCCAGTTACCACAATCACTCAAATGTTTACAGCATAATGACAGTATGTTGACAGCTCCTCAGGGTTTGTGCCATAAGTGCACACCTTGTCACATTACATCATAGACTGATAGTCACATGGCATCATGGCAACTCAGTTTTCGGCAGTAACACACAGGCACCAGAGTATCATAGTTACTCAGTACATAAATGGTACATTGTACCACATTGAATGTCACTGCATCATGGGTACCGTGCCGTAGAGATTGTGGCGGTGTAGAATGTAAAGGTCAGGTGGGTGCGAGGTAGGGTGGATATGTCCGTTCCTGGGGTTCTGAGGGTAAGGCTGTGTGTTGAAAAGGGTTTGCTACAATGAATAGTGTTTTTAGGAAGCAAATCTGGCCAAGAACGACGACCAGAAGAGTTCCAGGAAAAAGAGGGCGAATTTCCGGAGGAGAACGAAGTCCGGATGAGAATGATATGAGAGCAAAGTGGTCCGGATAATGAGTATATCCGAGCGCAATTGATGCTGAGCGACTTAGAATGAAATCTGAGTGATTTCGTGTGTGAAGAAAGACTTAGTTATTCAAAACTAGCCATCCTACAGACTTTATAGTCCGGGTATGCCCGGGACTGTAGCTATAGAGACAGCGTAGCACATGTAAAGTAACCAAAAAAAGAGGTGTCGAAACACATAAGAATGTCCGCGAAGGACGAAGTAATAGTCTGAATGGTTTCAAAGTGAAAACCGCTAGTCCGAACCCTGGAAAGGTATCTGCATCGCGTCCGGAAGGAATCCGGACTGACCGGATAAGCGGAAAACATCGGAAAGAGATCCGGACATGTACCCAGTGTATAAGGTCGCCCGGATACTTCTCGGATGGACTCAGGACAACAGATGGACGCTTGAGGAACGCTGTAAAAACCCAGGATACGAACATAGAGAGTTGTAGCTCTCTACACCGGCTTGTGCGATGCTTGAAACAACACTCTGCATGAGTTCCAATTTTGGGATCCGAAAGTGGTCTAGTGCCCCCTTCTTACCACGACGGAGGCCAGCGTTGAGGATGGCTTGTTTGTGATCATGAAACTCGCCCAGTGCAGCCTTGATCTTATCTCGTGTTCCTGAACTGATGGCTGGAGCTTGAGCAAGGTACCGAAACACCATGAGGGCATGGATTGCGGTGATGACATCTGAAGGAGCAGCGCTGGCAATGACAGCAACAAGATATCGTTGGACGTCACATTGTGTCCGTCCACCCACTTGCTTCAACGTTGTGATGCCCTTGTTGAAATGGCGGAGACCAGTAATTTGGGGAACAACTGAGAAATGAAAATCAATTTCGTCATCGCTAAGCGCCTCCCTGCACCAACGAATGTTGTGGTCCCAACACTCACGGTGCCTGAAACAACCCTAAGAGTACTAGGTTGCACTAGGCTCAGCGACTAAGAAAGTATGGACTGAGTCGTATCTTAGAAGAGGGGAACTCTCCAAGAGGACTTGACTGGGGATACCAGGCAAGACCCTTGGGTTTATATACAGTTCTACTGTATGTACATGTTGTGGTCGTATCTAACGATCTACTACTCTATATAGATATATTGTTCTAGAATGTTCTAGGGCATAGGGTTAGCGTACAGCCATAGGGCTGTGGGTACAGTGCCTTCGAGGCAGTGTAGAATGGAAGCGAACGGCCATGAGGCTGTGAGCGGAGATGAAGTGCGCAGCATGGCATAGCACGGAAATGAAGAGAAGTAAAGAAGCAAACCATGAGGTGAACTCTGTTCGTCTGGGTTTGAACTTTATAATATCGTACACATGACCAAACACTAGGCGTGGGAATGTGGACTTAGAATCGTGAGACGTCCAGCGTCTTGGGTGGCGACGAGCGCTTAGAGGTTAATAGCCTTGCAGAAGGGAACGTAGTGACTTGAGCATAGTCATGTGGCATTGCAAACGCTTATGTAA
This sequence comes from Sutorius australiensis, assembly GCA_038089915.1. Lineage (NCBI taxonomy): Eukaryota > Fungi > Basidiomycota > Agaricomycetes > Boletales > Boletaceae > Sutorius > Sutorius australiensis. Next base: position 9,518 of record JBBPLR010000413.1, read on the forward strand.
TAGGGGCGAAAAGTATACCCCTGTAACAGTGCCAGTGGTGAAGGGGCTCAGGAGTAAGGAAATGAGAAGGCGAGGCAAACAGCCAATCTTGCCAGAATGGATACGAGACGCCACTGAGATGAAACTGTTCGCATGCAGTGAAGTATTCCTGAAGGCTGCCATCTAGATGCTCGATGGATTCGAGCTGTGCTTTCACTAGAGCGGCGGTACGTGGGCGATGACAGAATGGGTCCCCGAAATCTTCATACGAAGCTGTAGTGAGGGGTGAGGTTCTTCCTCGTACGCACGCAAGCATGCAGGCTTCTGGAGTGTCGGCGATGTAAGAAACGAGTGGGGTAAAGCAATAGCGGAGGTTTCCGAGGGGATCAGGCATGGTGAATCCGTATTTTATCGCCTCTTTGAGCAGCTGGAGAACGATGTCGAGACAGTGATGGAAGAGACGTTCTTCAAGAACGGAGCGCATCCTAGACATGTCATGAATAAATTCCGGGATTGGCATCAGTGCGAGAAGAAGGAAAGCATGCGAAGAGGCTTTGTTCCTCACACACATCTTGATGTTCATGAGACTGATTAACAGTGGATGGGCGACTCTGCCCCCGCATATATTCGTGACGTGGGTTTTGTCAGACGACAGGATGATGCCACATAATGTGGCACCAACCGGTACCAATGTCTGGAAAATAGTCAGCGTATAACTGTTTTTCAAGTTTCTGTACTTACCTGCAGTTCCCAAGCACCGTCGCTGCTCATCCATTCGGTATACACCCTCGTGTCATGCTGGGGGGGGGGGTGAACAGTCGATAGGGAACAAAATCCATCTTATCCACGAAGAATGGGTGATTGAAGAGCAACTGAACGCAGTCCAGTGCATCATGGTAATACAGAACAATCGGGTCTTTCGTCCTGTGTTCGACAGGGACAATCCTGGAGTTCCAACGTGGTCCCAACGGCAGTGATTCGATACGAGCACGTAAGGCGCATGCGGTGTGGAACAAGAGGGGTAGTTACTTTGTCTATGAACTATGTGAAACAGGCCATAGCTTGAGGGCATAGGGCTGTATGGGAGTGAGGCGGAGCGTAGGGACGATGGCAAAGAGGCATAGCAGAGTAGAGCGTATTCTCGCAGAGTTAGGTCATGGACCTGTTACTGGGTTTGACACCGTAGTGCAGACCAGTCGATTTGCAGCGCACGTTTGCGGTGGAAAAGATAAAATAAAAGAACTAAGGACGTAAGGTCCTAGGTTCGACTACTTATATGTTACAGGTGCTGTGCTAGGGTTGGGGGTACAGCTAAATATGGAGGGCATGTGGTGTACGTGCAGCGGTGGCAGAATGGAAGTGAGCGGACATTAACTGTGGTGTGGGAGTGAAATGGAAGAGAGCGGAGATTAAAGGAATGGAAGATAGATCGAGATACGAGATAAGATCTATCGAGATGTGATCTGAGATCTAAGATCCGATCGGGATAAAAATAAAAAGATGGGCACAGGGTGCCCATACAGAGTACTTGTCATACAGGGTACTCCTATGGTGTTCCCATAACACTAGTGAAACAACCCAAACCCCTAGGTCAGTAGACCGCTTGCTGGGATGTCCGAGCTTGCTGGACAAGGATTGAAACAAGTGAACGCCCTAGACTTGACTTGGGAGCAGCTTATGCTCTTGAGTACTAGTGGGGACTGGGGAAGTATCCTCCTGCCTGCTTCAGGTGAGGAATTCCAAAGTGAACTAGACTGGGGTTACCAGGCTAGTACCCTTGGTATATATAGCATCTATAATATTTACATATGTTGAGATCTAATCTATAGATCTACTCTAGGTATAGTAAGTGTCCTTGAGGTTACCATGAGTTGGCAGAGCCTCAGAATGGAAGCATAATGTATAGCCTTCAAGGCTATGTAGAATGGAAGTTAATAAATAAGAATGGAATGGAAAACATGCAGGCAATGCATGTGTGCATAGAAGAAAGGGGGACAGCCCCTATCACATTAAATACTTGCTGCCTACATGAGGTGTGGCAGAATGGAAGATCATACATGCCTTCAAGGCATGGTGAGGCAGTGGCCTCATGGGGGACATGAGGGATTCCCGATCCCTTAAGATCAGATGAGATCAGATCTAGATCAGTGATGCCATGTGCATCCTGAACTCTATAATAATGTCAACAATAGTAATCAATACTAGGTGACTGATAAGATAATCAGTCCTGCTGATGAACTTGATCTTATCTTCGAGATAAGATAATAGACTTAGTGACTGGAATGTGCTTGCACATCTAAGTGGCACTAGGAGTCTAGGGACTTGAGTAGGGTGTCAAGCCTTCTGTAGGGTGTCTAGCCCTTGCTTAGGGGTATCTAACCCGAATATAGGGGCTTTTGAATGGCGCTAAAATTGACCTGTAACATCCCCCACCTTCTCTCAGCAACAACAACAACAGGCATCCATCCATCTGTCCCTCTCCCATCACCAACAAGCCCCTTTGACCCAGTACCAGGTTCCAACCCACCAATATACCCACCATGATCTTTCAACTCATCTCAATGTGGCCCAGAATCCTGCCCAGCAGTCCCAACATGCAGCCCAGCCCTCACAACCTCAACCCTTGGCAACCCACCTGGCATACTTCCATCAAGCAGATCCTATTTCCACATTCCTACACCACCTGCTGGACAGGGTCAGGACTATAACCTCTTTGGTCAAATTGGCCAGCAGTATCCTTCTCAGGCATCACATTTAGGCATGTTTGCCAACAACAACTATGGGTATGGTGACAACCAGAGGGTATGCATTCTGTGTATTCCTTAATATTCAACTGATGTCTTACAGGGCTTCTATGACTCATATGCTCAATCGCCTGCCTTTGGAGGAGCCTGCAATGTCCTTGGTCATGACAACATCAAAGGTCTTCCTGCCTCCCAACAACTCCCAGGAAACAATGTCCTCCCACTGTCCAATGCCCAATCTTCGCAATTACCTCTGCAGGGTGGCGCACAACCTCAACCCTCTGGCAGCCAAGGCCCTCAGCAGAGCTACCCTCCTCCAGTGCCTTACTACTACCTGTACCCACAAAATCAGTATTATGGTACCCCATACAACTCAGAATATGGTGTTCCCCAACCATTTGTCAAGTATCCCACTGTGTTCCAGCTTGGTCCCCCTATCCAGGTGCCGCACCTTCCCCTGGAGGCAAGCAAGGACCTGGCTTGGTGCAGTCTCAATCAAATCATTATTGGCATGGATTGTACAGTCAACAACACCACCCAACCTTGGCCCATGATGATCTCAGTTATCAGCACCATGCCCAACAGCACAGTCACATGCTGGGCATGAACAACCTCATGTTGAGTGAATACAACAAACACCCCCAGCTGTATGGTGGACAAGTGATCCAGGGCTTCATGGGCCTCGGTCAGGGTAGTGCCTTCGAGATGCCCACAGGTTCTTGCTCCCCCTCATGCCCCATTGCCCCACTGGATGACAACAACAATGCACGACCACCCTGTTATGTTGCCCTACCAGACAGCAATGATAATGTGGCAATTGCACTATTGCGATCACTGCATTGTTGTCATGGAGTCACGATTGCTACATGCACCCTCACATCGCCCTCGCCCTCAGCATCCGCATGGACAACAACATGACAGCAATGACATGATTGCAGAAGTGCAACCGTGTCATCATGTCATCGACTGGCCATCCCCCCACACCCTCACCATCTCTCTCACCCCTCATCTTCTCACCCACATCGCTCTCACACCCACCATCTCACATGTGCAGCAACAATGATGCAACAATCCACAGACCATGATGGCATGACTATCATTTCGTTTGGTAAGGGGAGGTGAGGGCAGGGTGCCAGGTGAGGGAGTAAGGATAGGGAGATGACAACAATGATGCAATCGTGGAAGCACAATTGCATCATTGTTGCTGTATTGTAGTCTGGACAAGGTGCAAACGCGAGGGACAACGGTCACAACAAGGATGCAAAGGTGAGAGAAGACAATGAATTGATGACATGACAGTAACAACACAATTGCAGAAGTGTGATTGTGTTGTTGTCGTCACATTGTCATCCTGTTGTTGTTCATGCACAAGGGCAAGTGCAGTGAGGGCGATGTGATCACAGTGCAGCAACACAACACAAGGAAGAGGTGAGCACAGGCCTGGCAGGATGCTGGGTGTTGATGCACATGTGCAATTGTGACTGCAACAACAATAACAGCATGGCAATTGTGATAGTGCGATTGCTATGTCATCATTGTGGTCAGTAGGGCAAGGGAAAAGAGGTAAGGGCAACACAATATAAGCGCATGTGAGGGTGAGGGCAACATAAGGGCACAGATAAGGGTGAGGTTACAATGAGGGCATGGCAGGGGTAGGGCAACATTGAGAATGAGTATGAGGGGGATGGGACAACAGCAACAAAGAGAACGGTACATACTGTGTAGATGGAATCAGCTAGCAACTTGGAGTTGATTTAGAGCCAGAAGTCGCAGCTCAGCAAGTTGCTCCAAGCCAAGTCACATGGCTCAGTTGACTTGGCTACAACTTGGCTGAGCCACCGGCTCAGCTCCAACTCGAGTTGGTTATAAGCTGAAGTCACAGCAACACTAGATTCACCTGTGGCAATGCCATTCCTGGGCCAAGGATATAACCCTTGGGCATTCCTCCAAGCATTGCACATGTTTGGCAGCTGTCCATTCAACTCAATGAGTTTGCAGTCATTGCCAAGCCATCAGCCCATTAGTTTACCTTTCTCAGCGAGCCATGGAAGGGGATTGAAGTGACAGGAAAAGTCAATGAACCTGCAGATGCCTAGATTGGGGTGAAGCAAAAGGTGGTGAAACTGCTGCCATGCATGGAGAGCACACTACTGTGAGATATCAGCCCCGAGCCATACTAACTACAACTGATGATGGCTTCTAGGGCCTTGGGGGCTTGGCCTAGGCTTCACAAAACCCCAGGCCAAGCCCTGAGCCCCACCCAGACCCCAATGATGGCTTGGCTTGGCCTGGCTTGTGAGGGCTTGGCTTGGCTGGCTCAGGGCTTTCAGGCCAGGCCAGCACAGCACTAATTCCACTGCACTTGAAACAACCCAAACCACTAAGGCTAGTAGACTGCTTGCTGGGCAGGAAAGTTATTGTTACAACACAACCACCAGGTAGGTGAGTTGTGCTGCCCTTCAATGAAACTCATGTTGGGGTGCAACCAGGACTTGATACCTGATGGGGTTTTGGGGTTCAGGTGGAGGCAATCCATGCAGCTGAGGTCAAGCCAAAGAAATGAGGCAAGAGGACTGTATTGGTACAAGGTGGACAGTGGGTGTTCCTAAGCACAGGTATAGTACCATGGGAGGAGGACCAGGAGGAAACTAGGGAATGCGGGGGGAAGGAATATTCAAGCTAAAGATACAGCTAGGAAGGGAAAGGAATATATAGGCTATGCAAATGGTGCTGAGTAAGCAGGGCAAAGGGTGAAGCTATATATGGTGGTTGTTACAGGGTTTGAGATAGAAGCTAGGTGAGTCAAGGACAAGTGTTACAGGTAAGGACAGAGATGAACAAGAAGATGAGTGATGGGGTTATTGAGGGGCTTCTGTGAGATGGAAGCATAGTTGGGTAACAATGTGATGTAGGGACAGGGTGAGGAGATAAGAGGCAATGAGGTGATGGGGTACTGAGGTGAGGAGCCAAGGTGACAGGGAACTGGGGTATTGAGGTAATGAGATGCTGAGGAAGCAAGGTACCAGGGCAATGAGGAACTATGGTGATGAGGAACTGTGATGACAAGTTCCAACAGTGAAGACAATGAGATGGGTTGGGTGAGGAGTTGGAGAGGAATGTCTAGTGCAGTGTTGGAGGAGAACAAGGAGGAGAATGAAGATATTGACAAGTTCATTAGGAAAAAAGACAGGGGTTAGGAGCAATCATAACAGTTATCTCTGTGCTAGTACTTGCTTGGAGACTACTTATGCCCTGAGTATAGAAGTCTGAGAAAATATCTCCCTGGTCACTTTGACTGGAGAAATCAAGAAAACTAGACTGGGGTGTTATGATTTATCCTGACACTTTTCTTTTCATCTTTACTATTACTTTTCCTATTCCGATTTGGATTTATCCTCCAAAGGCTATTCTCTAATATAGCCTTGTGATCTGATCTCTTCACATATGTAGTTACCATTGTTTTCTTCACTTCATTTTCACCTTACAGCTTTCTGCAGTTAGTCTTCTAATCAACCTCCCACATTCTGAAACAACCCTGAGAGTACTAGGTTGCACTAGGCTCAGCTACTAAGAAGTGAAGACTGAGTCATATCTTAGAAGAGGGGAACTCTCCAAGAGAACTTGACTGGGGATACCAGGCAAGACCCTTGAGTTTATATACAGTTCTACTATATGTACATGTGGTGGTTGTATCTAACGATCTACTACTCTATATAGTTAAAGTGCTCTAGAATGTTCTAGGGCATATGGTTAGCATACAGCCATAGGGCTGTGGGTACATTGCCTTTGAGGCAGTGTGAAATGGAAGCAAACAGCCATGAGGCTGTGAGTGGAAATGAAAAGAAGTTAAGGAAGCAAACCATGAGGTGAACTCTATTTGTCTGGGTTTGAACCTTATAATATTGTACACATGACCAAACACTGGGTGTGGGAATGTGGACTTAGAATTGTAGTGCTTCAAGTGCTTAAGGGAATGATGGGTGCTTAGAGGCCAGTAGCCATATGGATGGGAATGTAGTGGCTTGAGCATTGTCATTGAGCATTGAAAACACTTATGTAATAGGGGCGAAAAGTATACCCCTGTAACACATTCCACAGTTACAACCTTGCCATAACCTTGCCATAGCCTTACCCATATTTCCCTTCTTTAGTCTTATTTGAACTTTATCTTGTAGCACTACTTTAGCTGCCCTGTCAGACCCTGCTGTCTCAAGCTAGTTCTCCTTGAGTGTCCTCTGTAGTAACCCTCAAATACATCCTTCTCCACTCCTCATAGGTCCCCTTCTTTGTGACCTTCAACCACCCAAGTCTATGGGAAGTAACCTTGGCCATCTAGGCATACCTTGAAACCATCCTCCACTGCAGTTAGAGGGGAAACACCAGCAGTGCACCTACTTCACCCCATTGCTCTTTGAGGATAAGCTTGTCCTTATTATCCAGGCCAAGCATAACATGGGGACATTGAAATGATCCAAATCCCTAAAGTCAGCAGACCACTTGCTGGGATGCCTGAGCTTGCTGGGCAGGGAAGTTATCTCTACACTAGTACTTGCTTGGAAGTGGCGTTGGATGTGGCTGGGAGCCCAGCGAAGACAGGTGGGACATTGGTAGATAGGGCATTGGATGTGGATGTGTCTGAGCTGCCTACAGTGAAAGCATCTCTCATGCCACCATGGATGGGACAAGGTGAGTGGATCATTACTCTGTTCCCCAGTGAAACAACCCAAAACCTAGGGGGTGGACATAGCCCCTGAGTTGTCGGATAATCGACCTACACAGCTTGCTTTGTAACCTGAGTGTGTCTACCATCTAGGTAGAGGAGTGGCGTAAGTGATAGGAATTGTCCCAATTAGGGTGAATCCTGCATAGATGGGAACTTATGAGTCAAGGGTCATCTCAAGGTGAGTAGACCCATAGGCTTGCCTGAAGCTTTGGGGAAGACTTTGAGGTGAACTAGACTGGAGGACATCCAGCTAGTCGCCTTGCTTTATATACTGTCTACTCTATGTACACCCATGTACAGTAGATCTAATAGATATACTAGTAGTCCATATAATAAATAGTATGGGTCCAGGGTAAATATATATAGGGTATGGGTTACATGCATGCAATGCATGTAGAATGGAATGATGAGCATGCACACTGTGCATGCAAACATGAGGATAGGGGTCTAGCCCCTATGATATAAAGTACTTACTGCTCATGCGTGTTGTGGCAGATCTGCAATGTAGGATAGTCCATACCCTAGGTATGGGGCATGATCACAGATCATGTGGATTGAGATGTCCTCCAGTTATGGATAAAGTATCCTGGGAGGAGTGCAGGAAAGTCCCGTTCATAGCATGTTCATAATATGTTCATATATTCATTTAAGAATGTTCATAGTGTTTTCTTTTTAGGAAGTCACTTGGTTTGAGTGTTCAAGCCTTGCAAAGGTCGATGCTGTTGCTTATGTAATAGGGGCGAGAATATGCCCCTGTAACACCCAGCCCATTGTGCTTTGGCTTGGTCAATGGCATGGGCTTCCTCTGGAGATATGGGTGACAACAATGCAGTCAGGTGAGAGTGGCTTCCTCTGTGGATAACCAGTGGGGGCATGTCGTGTGCATGGGCAAGATCCTGGACATAGTGGTCAATCTGTTGGAGGAATTCTCCAAACTCCATTTGGTAAGCGAGGGTATTGAGGGCTCCATGGAGCTCTCTGGAAATGTCCTGTAGATAGGTGCGAATGAAGTTGATGTTGGCATCAGGGCAGTTGAGAAGGAGTGGAACAATTTGGGACAGTCTTCCCACTTGGAGGAAGGCCCAATAGAGGGTGAGAAAGGGCAATCTGATGTCAAGGTGTGTGTTGACTGGGGTGGCTAAGTGGGGGTCATGGACGAAGTTGTTCAGGAGGTTGATATAGTCAATGTTGGGGAATTTGTTGCAGACATTGTGAGCAAATGGGGGTAGATCAACGGACTCCACAAAGTTGGGTACAGGTAGGATGGGGTCACTGGTCATGGAGGCTATGGATACAGGAGTGGGGGGACATATGTCCCATCCAGGTTCTATGGTGGTGAATGCATTATCAATTTCATCTAGGATGGGTATATCGTCTGTGGGAATAAAAGGGGAATCGATGAGGGTGGAGTCTAACATAGAGGAGATGGTAGAGATAGAGTCTTTAGCATCAGCGGTTCTGGTGGATGTCTGCATGGTTGGTGGTGGTACAAGTGGAAGATAGGTTGGGGGTGAACATGGTGGGGTGCCGTTTTTTATATGCCTGGAGGTCAGACTTGGCATTTTTCAGGTTCCATTCTGAGATCCATGAGTCATCTTCTGCAGAGTATCCCTTCCATCAGATCAGGAAGAAAAAGCCTGTGATGGTCCATTTGTGTTTCAAAATGGTTTCAATTTCATATTCCTCTTCCCCCTGGATCAGATCAAGAGGTGGAGCAGGAAAGTTCTTTCTGTGGATTTCATTTTCTGAATATGGGGTGAGAAGAGAAGCATGGAACGTGTTGTGAATTTTCCAAGTTTGTGGGAGGTGGAGTTGGTATACCAATGGGGATAGGACCTTTGTGATGGTAAAGGGTCCTTCTCGTTTGGCTGTGAATTTCAAATGGGTGTTTGATTGTTTCAGGTGTTTGGCTTCGAGCCAGACCTTTGTTCCAATTTTGAATGGGATAAAGGGTTTATGGTTACATGCAGCCATCCATTGTCTGGCCAGATTGTGGGCCATGAGGGCTTCCTTGCAGGCTTCCTTAAGGTTTAGAATATGGTTGTCAATGATGGGTAATCCTGATGAGGGGATTATTTCAGGTAGGGCCATGGGTTCATAACCCATTAGGAGAAAGAATGGGGATTTACCCATGACTGAGTGGGGTTGGTGGTTATGGGTGAACTCAGTGTGGGTAATGTGTTCTGCCCAGGATTGTGGGTTTGATCCACAGAAGATCCTTAGGTATGTTTCTACTTCCTGATTGACTTGTTTTGTCTCACCATTGGTTTGTGGATGGTAGGCAGTGGATAGGGACAGGTCGTACTTCAGGAGTTTAGCTAGTTCTTGTGCAAAGGCTGAAGCAAATTGGGGTCCTCAGTTGGATATGATGTTGGAGTAAAGACTGAATCTTCAGAAAACATTGTGGAAAAATAGTTCAGTGACTCCCTTGGCAGTTACGGTTTTTGTTGTGGGGCAAAGAACTACCCCCTTCATAAGGCCATGGTTTACCATGACCAGGAGTGAGTCAAAGCTGGAACTGGAGGGGAGGTTGGTGATGAGGTCACAGGAAATTTGTTGGAATGGGTGGTGTGCCATAGATGGGATAGGAGTGAGGGGAGATGAGGTGGGGTGAGTGTTTGTCTTGTTTTGTTGGCAGGTGGCACAGCCTGTGATGTATTGTCTGACATAGGAAGCAAGGCCTGGCCAATAAAACTGTTGGGAGACAAGTTGGTGGGTTTTGAGGAAACCTGGGTGTCCAGCCGATTGGTGGTCATGGCAGCGATGGAGGATTGTGCAGCAGAGATTGTTGTCCAGGGGAACATAAACCTGATCATGGTAGGTGAGGACACCATCATGAGACTTTCGATTGGTGAGGTGGGATCTGAGTGGTGTGGGGGTATTGCTGGTGAGAGCAGCCATAGCTGCGAGGAATGTGGAGTTGTTTTGGGACATGGTTTCAATGTGAGTGGCAAGACTGGTGTCGATGAGGTTGA
>JBBPLR010000414.1:0-11276 GCA_038089915.1 Sutorius australiensis
TTGTGAGGAGGTAATTATACCGACTGTTTTAGAACTCTTGCTAATGTCTGGCATTTCAGAGAATGTGGACCATGATCCCGCTGGTGAGAGCTACAGTGACCCCCCTATCAATGAGACAACACCAAGCAATGACGACCATTTTGCAGAATCCATTTTGAGAAGAGGTAATTATACCAACTGTTTTGGATCCCTTACTAATGTCTGGCATTTTAGAGAATGTGCGTGGGGACACACAGGATCAAGCTTGCTCTCCTTCCGACTCGGATGCCGAATGTAAATAGTTCAGAGCAAGATATGCATGTACTCACAGCTGCTTGACAGGGTCAGGCCAGGTACAATGTACCACTTCACATAGCAATGGTAAGCACAATTGCATGCAAGAAACGTAGCTAATATCTTGCCCACCAGACCAAGGCCACTTGAATACCAATGCCGAAGATGTAGTAGCTGCCCACCGACAGCAGAATCGTGCTCCCCGCCTCCCGAGCAATTCTCAGCTAAATGTTATCTGGGAACAGCAATCTTCCACATTGTCACAATCCCCTCAGACTTGAAGCACAGTTCATCCACCATCTGCTACATCGCGGTCACTAGGAACAATCAACCCTCCCATACCACCAGTTGGTCCTGTCACAGAAGGGGCTGCACTGTGGCAAATACAGTTCTACAAACCAGCGGTTCAGGACGTACTTGAACATGCAAAGCAGTTCTCTCATTGCGATGTGGCATCCATTAATGCATTTCCGCTCCATGCTCAGTTCAATATAAAGGCTATGGAGTATGTGGAGGAAGCAATCAGCAAAAGACGATCACAAGGTTTGCCGGTCACTGATGGTAAGTTTAGCAGTACCCTGTATCACCCACTAACCAGTATTACTTTCAAGGTTGGTGGCCTCACCACACAAACAATATCTGTAAACTAGTACACCTTTGACTGGCAATGTTTTATAGGACAGTCTAAATGTACTTGACAGCTTTGGGAGGATCTCGGGAATTGGCGTTCAGCGCTGAGGAAGAAGGCTCGCACATACATCACCCAGCGCTACCAGTGGGACCCGGAAAATCATCGTGATGTAAATTCTGAGATCACAAAAGGTCTCCTTGGAGGTCATGGGGCATTCTTGAGAAACAGTGTGGATGAGAACGTAAGTGGTACACACCTCTTGCGCCATTGCCTAAACATATTATCAGGGACATACAAATAATCTCACTCATCCTGCTCTCGCTGGTCTTATCATTGATTTTTTCTATTCCGGTTCTTTGTCCCTTGGTAAGCTTTTTCCAGAGGTTTTCAAGGTGGAGGTACCAAGGGTCACGGTCGCGATTGCAGCCACGGCGGTAACATTCACTTAAATCATCATTGTCATCAGCCGCTTACCATCCGCAAAGCTCAAGGTCATTCTCGATGAAATGGTGTCCTCTCAAAATGAAGTCAGTTTCAGGGTTGCTACTTATACTCTGATTTACCTCGAAATGCTGGGCCTGATGAAGAAATGTGACACTTCTGCCATTCATGCTGACAAGATGAAGTCCCTTCGAATCAAGTGGGCTGCCATTGGAAGGTAGGTACCCATTATTTAGTTACTCCTTCCTAGTACTTATGTTTTGGTTTTGTAGAAACAGTACGACAGAGCGCAAAATTATCACAATGGCGACAACCGGTTTCAATGTTGACCTTGATTAATCCCTACTGTTCATGGCATCGCATGCCAATCACTGTGTTCTATGAACCTTTTTTGTGTCCCATTGAGAATGATGAACATTTTCCCCTTCCAAGATCTGGTCTGATTTCATAGCCTGAGTAACAGCTGCCACATCCTGTGACAGCACCCTAGTTAGCTGTGTTCCTGAGGTCTGGTGTTAGTCTGGAACAGGCCTGGACAGGTCCAGCCAGTTGGGTACCTTGTTGAGAATATCTGGAGGATCTTGGACTCTGTCCAGCTCTGTCCAGTTCTGGACAATAGAGGGTAGAATTGCTGATGTAGTTCCATCTGAAAATCACACTACAGCTAGTATGCAACTGATAGGAAAGCTGAGGGGGTTCACATTGGTGGCGGGCGTGAAGGCGGATTCTGGAAAGGCTATAATTTTTTACTAGTGAGATTGATGGTTTGAAGATATGTCCATGTCTGCAACCATTTCAGTGGCTGACCCTGGTCACTGAACATGTCCTCTGATGCAGGCCTTGACATCTCATCATGATAGCAGCGGTTGGAAGGCTGTGCTAGGCTCTGAAGATCCAGTCTGGTGACTATATCTATCACTTGCCGCTTTCGGTGCTCTGATCAACAGACCATGAGCTGGGGTATGAACCGCGGGTACCCTTCTCATCGTCCCGTGAGACCCACAAATGACTAGAGGGAAGAAAGTTACTGGGTATTGTCGTATTGTGCACCACAGCCTGAAGGGTGGGTGATATTTCGGTTCCACATCGGACACGAGCCTCCCACATAAACTTAAGTGGTCTAATTGGGTGCACCTGGAGGTATAGAAGGCTTCTTTTATTGTAACAGCATCTATCAAAACTTTATCTGAAGGCGCTGCAATCTATGTCCATCTGAATCGTCTGATAGCTGCTGGTGGCTCCTTGTGCATGTGGCCACATTGAAAAGGTCCACTTCTCAGAAAAAATGGTAAGGATATTTTTGACTCCTAATCAGAATCAAGAGGCGCTTGCAATACCTGCTAGAGCCTTTTTGATAAAATTGATAAAGCACAGGAACACTTCAAGGTGTGAGCATGGACTGCAGCTGATTTCTTGGCTCACCGTCTGGGACGGCAGTCCATGTTTTTCCGGGTGCGGGTGGACTGAAAGCAATTCCACCGAACATTGTGACACGTCTGTCAAACTTGGGCGGTTAAATCAGAAATTCTATTATCATAGGTGCTAGGGGTCACCAGGACATGGCAGATTGAGCGGGATCCAAAATAGTCAATCACCCTCACTGTCCATGTTCCACGAAGTAGATTGTTCATGAACCCTGTGAATAGGAATCTAAGTAGATGTCGTGCATTGGTAACAAGAGACTCTACCAACTGCTGGGGTGACCTTCAGCAAACAAGCGAGGGTGTCATGAGCATTGAGGACATGAGTGTGCCATGGAATCATGTACCCTATTGCTTCTTGTCTCACAGTACCAGCACCATCGAGACGTTCTGTAATACAGAGCCAGAATATTTCTTTGCACCTTGTCATCAGGTGCAGGGAAAACGAACAAAGTGAGAAATACTCACTGTCCAAAATGGTCACGACCTTTTGGCCGAGTGGCTTGCTTAGTCGGTGGGTACCATCCCCCGCAGGCCAAAAACATAATCATAACCCTTGGATCGCCACCTCAGAGGAGGAAATTAGAGGAAGAATTGCAAAATAGTGGTTATATGGTTGTGTGAAGAGATGGGCATTGGTAACATGGCACGTGGATGCTGGGCGACTAGACATATTGTGAGTCCGGTGTACCTTTTTCTATTGCTCTACCACCTATCTGCATGTCTCATAGAGGAAGTAGGCAACCAAACGATGGTGAGTGCTTGGAGGAAGCACATGATAGAGTGAAACTCACGGTCACCCAAGGGTCAAGTGAAAACCACTTTTTTTCCAGTGATATTTGCCAATGGACAATTGACGCTGGTGGACGAGAGGACATACGCTCAATTGCTTTTCTCCCAGATGAGAAGCACTTCGTGAGTGGTGGCCAGGAAGCAATTATTCGACTTTGGCGAGCAGAAGATGGCACAAAGGTAGGAATACCAATGAATGTGCCAGGAGGGACCATTCAAAATATCACTATGTCATCAAGTGGAAAATGGGCTGTGGGTGGCACAGAAAATGGCTTGGTACTCATTTGGGATGCAGAACACCACAGGATGGTTAGATCGTTTGGGGGGCACCGTGGTCTGGTGTATGCAGTAGATGTCTCTTCAGATGGGACAAAAATTGCAACTGGGTCGAATGACAGATGTGCTTGCATCTGGTCGCTGTCAAACTCAGCTGCCAGCAAATGATTGCTTGGTTCCTTGGAACACTGCTTTGAAGTCTGTGCGGTCAAGTTCTCGCCTGATGGATGCTTCATTGCTACCGCCATGTGGAGGCGTGGGTCGGTTTGGGTATATGACATCCAGAACTGCCACCGCATCTGCAACATTGCAATTCAAGTCAATTCGCTGTGTAATCAGTCTCTTGCTTGGGCTAGAGATGGCAAGAAACTCTTTGTGTTATCCCTTAATGGCGACGTCAATTGTGTCAATGCAACCAGTGGAAATATGCTCTCCCGATGGCCTATCCATGATAGAAACAATCCAAGGCATATTGTCCTGGCAAGCAATGGTTCATTCATTGCAACCTCTGCGAATTCCTCTGTCTCTTTCTGGGACGTCACAACACAGAAACAAATCGGGGGCATTGTCAGGCATGCAACTGATGTTATTTCGATGATGCTCTCGGGGAACTATGACATTGTGATAGCTGGAGGCAGAAGAATCACCCTTCAGGGACTCTGAGGCAACATTCTTCCCCCCTCCTATTGTGATCATGTAAGTTGACTCACATCAAATTTTGTACAGAAGACCCACATCATTGGTTCTTCCAGATCTGTACCTGCCGAGAATTAGAGTATACAAAGGTGGAGAAGGCTATTCTTAACGAGGCAATCAGATCTCTTTGTGTACGGGAAGTGCAATCCAGTACATTTATTACAGCTCCACCTCATGTCACACGTGCCGCTGATGGCCATGCTTGGTAGATGCTCAAATGGCACATCTCAAAAAAGTCAATCAACAACTGCATGATCAGCTCTCCCACTGCTGATGTACGGCTGCACAGGACCAAAATTTACCTGATGAAGGCCCCAAGTCCATCCACACACAGGCTATCCCATCGAGTGAGTCTGCTATGACTGTACTGTAATTCGCCTTGTATTCATCATGATATATTAGACAGGAAAACCATATGATTTGATGAGAGCATCCTTGAACAAAAATCCTCAACTCGGCATGGTGGCTTCCAACAAAGAGCGGATGACCATGTCTGGATTCCTGGTGTGCAGGATGTTAGAGCACGAGTAGGGCAAGGGTGAGAGCATGCAGCTAGAGGTAGGATCTCAGTTGCACACAGTGGAACGGACTTGTATTTGTATTCACCTAGAGATACGATCTACGTAGTCTCGTTCCCATCGTTCTAGGTCACAAAGTGCTCCTTTCCCAGTGACAGCTGAGTTTCAATTGTCCCTTGCTTCTTGCACAATTTCTGGTGTCCTTCAGGAGGTTGGTCGTATTCCAGAGGCATTGGAGTGTTTCCGACAGTGGCGGAGTGCCCATCAGAAGGGACCAAACCCTACAGATCAGACCAAGTGGGCTGCAAGTAAGAATTCTCTATCCAATTTGTGGCTCTTGGAACCCTGACAACCAGATGACCAGCCTTCGAGTCATGTTATCCGGAGACAATAGAGTGTCTCAAAGTTGAAAAAAGTAATGTCGAACTACAAGTAAATAGTTGAACTGTGTTGAACATGAGCGACAAAATTGAATCTCCACTTTAAATCTAATTTTGGATCTCCAAAGTGGACCATTGCCACAGTGCTACAGCCACTGCATCATGTGGTGCCACAGTATCACAGCCACTGTGTCATGTGGCACCACAGCGCTATTTCAAGCCATGGCCACCTCATCCATGCTAAATAACAACCCAGAAAGCTAAATATATGATCTGAGAGTTGGATATAAAGCCTGATCTCATGCCAAACCCACCTGAATCATCATGCCCTACATTTCTGAGCGTCAAAAGCTTCTTGATGCCCTTTCTGCAGCCAGGCAACACCTTGGACTGTACCTCTACATGGACATCCTGCTTGAGGCTCTTATTGATGCAGACTCTGATCTCTCAGCCTCTGAATCCAATGCCTCAACACCTCGTACTTCCTCTGATAGCTCACCTTCTGACTCTGATGCAAGTGAGTCTTCTGGAACAAATAATGCCAATTCCACTGATTCCCTTGAAATCCAAGGAATGGTGGTAACTTTTCATGGACTAATTACTGCACTTGAGGATGAAGTATCCAAGGCATGTGTCCTGCATCACCGGCCACCCATTTCCCAGATTTCACAACTCTCCCTCCTTGATGAGTGGCGACTTGACCATCCAGATCTCTTTTGGCACAAGCTGAGAGTTTGTCCAGAGGTCTTTGCAGAACTTGTCAAGCTTATTCAAGATCACCCCATCTTCTATAACAACTCCAATAATCCACAACTTCCAGTTTCAATCCAACTGGCTATTTTTCTTAATAGTGTAGGCCATTATGGCAATCCAGCCACATCACAGGATGTAGCAGAGTGGGCAGGTGTCTCTGTAGGCACTGTTCATAACTGCTATAAGTGAGTGATGGTTGCTATCCTTCACCACCATGATACATTCATTCACTTCAACCTTCAGGAGCAAAAGGACCATGAAGCTAAACAGCATGCTCAGGCATATGTGGTAGCAAAAACCTGTCCTGAGTGGAAAGGGGGCTTTTTATCTGTTGATGGAACTACATTCAAGCTCTTTCAAAAACCTGGCTGGCATGGTGAAGGATTTTTTGATTGCAAGTCCAACTATTCACTTTCCAATCAGGTATGTAATATTTGATATTTGATTATGTGACTTACTAGTATTCAAGATTGTGATTTTTCCACACAACTTGCGCATTGTGGACTATGCAATTGGAATACCAGGAAGTCTTCATGATTCAACAGCCTTTCAACATACTCAGATTGCATGATCTCTGGGTCAGTTCTTCAATGAAAATGAGTGGCTTTGGGCAGATAGTGCATATGGTTGTCATCCATGGTGTGTAGTCCCATTCAAGAGGCCTACAGAGGGTAGCCTATCACATGCTCAAAAAACATTCAACTTTTACTTGTCTAAAGTATATTTCTTCATATCATATATATATTATGAACTAATACTAATCTTGATTCATAGGTGCGGGTTCGCTCTGAGCACTTCTATGGATCTATCAAGGGTTGATTCCAATCTCTGCATGAACTACGTATCCAGATCCAAACCAATGATGACCTTGAATATGCAAATGCTTGGGTTCAATCATGCCTTGTTCTCCACAACATGATAATTGACATAGAGGAGCAACTTGGACTTCATCCATCAACAAATGTTTTTGCTGCTGGAGATCCAGATGATGGGGACATAGGTAATATGGAGGGAGGAGTTGATGGAGAACCTGTAAATGGCCCTGAGGATGAGGGACAGCATAGGACAGCAGGACAGCAGGACAGGCACAGACTGTTGCAGAGTCTGCATGTGTATTTGCAACAGAGGCAACAGCAGCACAGGCAGGGACAATCAAACACACAATAGTAGCATTTGGCCCTACTGCATACAAATGTCCAGATAGCTACAAGAAGTACTCTACCTGTAGAGCTATGATAAAGGTAGTGGATAGGGAAGGATGACAAATTTTCTACCACCACAAAGAACTGCAGTACAAAACAATTGAAACATATATGAGCAGCAAATCATGGAGCAGTCTCACCAGATGTAGATTGGTTAAGCCTCAAAATCTGTTCCTGATTTTTTAGCTCCTGCAACTTAACATCCAACTCCTTGTTCCGAAGGGCATTCATAGCCATGGTCTCCTCATGGGATATGCGCTGCTGCTGCATCATATGTTCATGTTTGTGTTGGCGCTCGCTATCCATCCAACATGCGTCACGTGCCATGCACTTGTGTTCCCAATCTGCACAACGTTCCCTGGCCTTTTGCCCCTGTATGGCAGAGATGTTGGTGAACATAGCGTGGGTAGCATTGTTCACCTGGGAGGCTATATAGTCGAGTGGCGATGCACACAAACGCTTGTGAGATGAAGAGGCAGTGGTTGTGGGAGTGGTGTTGGGTTCAGTGCTGAACCAGTTCTTTTTGTCAGTGTCATCAGAGGTAGCCTCAGGGGTGGGTGTCTTCCTTTTCTTGAGGTTGAGGCTTGCGAGAAGTCTTGTGGCCGAACCATCAAGGTCAGACTCATCACTCTGTAAAGGGGTTGATGGATTTGATTTGTTCACCACCTGATAATTTTCCTTGGCTGCAAAGGCTTCGCTGGGGACCAGGTGGGGACGGCGTGGCGGTATGTAATCATCATTGAGCGAGATCACCGAGGGAACAGCAGTAGAGGCAGTGGTTGACGGAATAGTGGTGATGAGGATGGTGGAGGAAATGGATGTGGTGGTAGAAACGGATGTGGTGGTGGAAATGGATGTGGCAGTAGAAACGGACGCAGTGCTGGAAACAAATACAGCGGGAGCAGTAGCAGTGGCATTTGCAGAAGGGGGTATGGTAGGGGAGATTGTGACAGGGGATTGCACAAAAGGTGGCAAGTTGGATGGGGTGGTAGCCATCCCGTTGTCGTCAACATCCAAGTATTCTTGTATCTCCCCATCTTCTGGGCCCGAGTCTGGGTCCAAAATAGATGCATGCCATGCTGATGACGAAGCCTGGGGGGGGAGGCACTAGAAATTTGCATAGCAGCATTGTCAGCCAATGGTACCTGGGAGGAAATCTTGAAAAGCTTGGCTGCTTTTTCTGCAAAATTCTGCCCTGTGTCAGCCATGCTGAAAGCAGTGTTGTACACAGGGTTTGTGCGCCACCACCCATGGAGCAATGGGAACCAAGGGAAGTCAGAGATGATCTCATCTGCAGATGAGTCTGTGTAAAAAAAAAAAGAATGGGAGGAAAAAAGTACACGTACCCGTTAACGTTTTTGTTCTGTCTGCTTGCTGAAGGACTTCATATGTGAGCCCTGCACCCATCTACCCCAAGCGCTTGACCTGTTCATTGTACTTTGTATGAAGCCTGTGTTTGTCAGCAAGGGGATCAGTAGATTGATGAAAAATACTCACGTCAAAAGGCGGCGCTGAGTAGCACTTGCATACGCTGCAGGTTGCTCGGCCAGATCAGCTGCAAGGTCTGGTTCGGCAGCAAAGATATACTGTGCAAGTTCCAGGTATATCACTTTCTTCGACGATGTGAGCTGGGCCTTGACACGTTTTTGCTCCTTCGCATCTTGAGTAGAGTCCGAGAACAGTTTCACTTGCTTAGCAGGATTGCTGTTGCACCATTCAATGATCCAATCAGTTTGATTCAAAAACGACTTGTCCCAACAGATTCCGGGCTGCTTGCCAACCTGTTTCTTCATCTCAGTATAGGTAAGGGAAGTGCAGGAGGGGGGTCATGACGACGAGAAAGGACATGAGTTTACCATGAGCTGATGCTTCAATCGGAGAATCAGGACTTGAATGTCAGCCAAGGAGCTGGCCAATGTGTCGTGTTCTTTGCCCACTTACCTAACATCTTAAGTTGAACTCTGAGACAGTCTAATGGAACGATGCGAGAACGCCACCATGAAGTCCACCTCATATGACACCACCATCCACTACATGGCATCATTGGCTTCAAACCCTCCATCAACAGAAGGCTTGACCAAGCAAAGCAAAGTGTGTTGAGAATATAGGTATTCGAACGTTACACTTCATATTCCATAACCTATATTCTAGGGCTGAGTCTAGACCATGTCACATGACGTGTCACGTGGTCAGACATTACATGACTGAGAGAACAGTCTAGGCCATTATGCTATCACTTTGACTCAGCAATGGAGTCATAGATAAGAGCTCTTATTGCTATTCACTCTTATCCTTATCAGCTTATCATTCTCACCTTATTGGTAAATAAGCATATTGGAAATGTGGTAAAGGGGATTACCACATATATCCACAAAGTACGGGGTTATCACCGTATCCTGGTTATGGACGTATGCTTCTATCTTGATAGATGAAGCAGGGTCAAGAGTTTTGCCTTATCTGTCTCTACCCTCTGACCTGGGCCTAGGGCCTTACCCATTTTGTCCTATCTATTGTTCTACTTATATAGTAATGGACAAACACTACCATACACTATATGTATGTATATAAGGAGCTCAGCTCCCTCCACAATCTTTAGTACTTTCAGCACCTCTCAAGTGCTCGAACTACCTTCAGTACTCACTTGCAGTGAGGGACCTAGCATCCTTAAGCTACTGGATCTGCTACCTAGCAATCCTCATACTCATCCTCATATCTCTTACCACTGCACAATATCTCTGTCCTCATACAAGTGACTCCTCATCAAGTAAGCCTCTCTACTTGATTATTTCCTAGAGCACCTTGTTCTCCTCCTCTGGACATCGCTTGTTGGCCAAGTCTGCCTGCTGCTGCTGGAATACCCCTACCAGTGTTATTTCATCAAAGTGCAAGCTGGAATGCAGCCAGGAAATAATTCATTTGAAAATGCCAATGCAGTGCGTACGCTCTGGTTTACACCAGCATAAGCAGGCAACATGATCTTAGGTGATCCTGTCATCTCCACAGGACTACGAAAGAAAACACACAATGTTAATTGGTGCTAAGCATCACCATGGAGCAGCCGAGGTATATGGCAATATGCTTCCAGGTGTCAAAGGGTCTCCAGGTTCTGTTACTCGGGGTGGATATTTTCTCCTTGTGTGGGTGTATCACATTATGACTCCACCTCTCACAGAATCATCAAACCACCATATGAGCCTGTCATATATGATCACGGCAGCTGTCAAGCAGATCCAGCAGGACGCTCCACTTATTCTTATTAATACGGAAACTGGTCGTCTCTATAACAAGAAAGAACGTGCAGCTGTATTCGAAGCTGATCCAAAATACAAGAAGCTTATTGCATCCACAAAGATCCAACCCAACGTCTCCCATGTCAAATTGGTTGTTCAAGAATACTTTGGATACACCACATTCTTCCATACTTGGGACATAGGCGAGCCATTATTTCAAGACGTCCTAAGCAACCCTGTAAAGAAACCATCTGAATACAGAAAGTGCACGGCTAGTAGATGTACTCAGTCGCATGCGGGGCAACGGACTCAGTGTATTTACCTTGTAGATGTACTAAGTATGGGATTAGCATGATTAGAGATGGTACAATAGGAAGAACATACCTCAGTTGCGTGTGGGGCAATGGACTGAGGTTCTCTGCTGTCAGGTGAGACACTAAATACGAGCTGCTATATGTACTCAGTTGTAAAAGGGAAAATGCGGGGTACAGGGTCAAGACAAAAGGAAAGTGAGTGTCGTACAGTATGTATGTCGTCACGGACTGCGACGACCCTATTGTAGTATGTTCTGTAGTACCAACTGAATACAAGGGTTGGACGTGGGTATGGTCTGTACAATGGAGAGGCGGTCCGATGTGTGGCGGTGTGCACGCTTGCCTATTT
>JBBPLR010000415.1:0-19901 GCA_038089915.1 Sutorius australiensis
TGACTGATAAGATAATCAGTCCTGCTGATAAGCTTGATCTTATCTTCGAGATAAGATAATAGACTTAGTGACTGGAATGTGCTTGCACATCTAAGTGGCACTAGAAGTCTAGGAACTTGAGTAAGGCATTAAGCCTTCTGTAGAGCGTCTAGCCCTTGCTTAAGGGTGTCTAACCCGAATATAGGGGCTCTAGGATGGCGCTAAAATTGACCTGTAACAACGGCTACCCCGATCAGTCAAAATCCATAACCCCGTGAACATCTCCCGGGTTAAACCTTATCATGAACCACTGGCTGGTCAACCACTCAACTGGCCTGGCCCGGTTCACGTCACTGATGAACGCAATGAACTTTATGAAGTTGACTACATCGTCGACTCACGTCTCCGGCGCAGGAAGCTGGAATACCTCATCCACTGGTGTGGATACGATATCGATGATCGAACATGGGAACCCAAGGAGAATCTCTCCACTTGCCAGGATGCAATTCGGGAATTTCATGCTCTCAATCCAAATGCTGTGCATAACCTTACCGCGGTCTTTGCCGAAGATCTGTGGTTATTCAATCCTTACCTATGACCGCTTGGAGCTTGGTCATTAAAGGGGGGATAGTGTTACAGGGGACTATTTTCGCCCCTATAAATCCATAAGTGCGCACGCTCTTGTAGAGCACTCACTACACTCAAAGGGATCCTTCAAGCCACTCAGATGCCCACAAGCGTGCAAGTCTTCAAGTCCCTTTTCCCACGACCACTGTGTGGTCATGTTTACATTATTATAAGGTTCAGACCCCGATGATCTAGATCTGTGATCTAAGATCTACCCTGAACCCATTTCATTTCTCTTATCTATTTCACACTTCCATTCCAGCCACCGCATGTTGATGCATGGCTTCCATTTGATCCACGGACCCTCTACCCTATGGCCACCCTGTGCCCTGGGTTATACCCTTAGCCTATTTAGTTAGAGTATCTAGATTAGACCACAACATGTACATACATACAGTTGTGTATATATACCAGGAGCGACTTGCTGGGACTCCCCAGTCAAGTCCTCTTGGAGTGTTCCCCCAAAGACATTCCTAAGGTGCGACTCGCGGATTCCCTTACTCCTTAGTCGACCAATTCCTAGTGCAACCTATAGCTATCTTTAGGGTTGTTTCAAATACCCTACAACAAACCATTGACTATGCAGACTGTCTGGAAGTCCAGACAAAACAAGCAATCAGAGACATGGCAGATGCCACAACCCAGGCCACAAAGGCCACCGACTGCCTCAACGAGGCAAAAGATGACATGAGGAAGCTGGCAGCATGAATTGCCCAGCTTGAGAACACCCAAATGACTGGATCATTGGGCTTATCAGGAACCATCTCAGCCCCTCACACTCCCTCCTCCTCAAAGATGGAGATTTTCCAAGACCTTGGATCCTACAATGGGTCCTATGCTAAATTCAAAGAATGGTGGGCCTGCATGTAGGACTGATTGAACATCAACTCCAATGTAATACCACCAGGATTACCTAAGGTGGTCACTGCTGTTCTGTCCTGCCTTAAGGGAGAAAAGGTAGGCAACTTTGCACAAGTACACCTCAGCTGGCTGTACAACCCAATAAAAGGATACTCTTGGGCAGCCATGGAAACCAAGATTCAATCCCTCTTCCACACCTCCAACCAAAACATTTGGAATATGAAGAAGCTGAAGGAGCTCAAACAAGGCTGCATGAGGATCGATGACTTCCTCATGAAATGGCAACCAAAGTATGAATGATCAGGGGTAGACTCCAAACACACCATCCATCTCCTCAGATCTGGCAGACTCTGAAAGAAGATTATTACGCTTGGCCTGGGTAAGGATGAGCGTATCCTTGAAGAGCTATGGGCGAAGTATTCACACTGCGGGCAGTTCCCCTTCAACTTCGGTGAAGGATGGTTCTAAGGTTGCCTTGAGATCAAAGGCTACTTCCTGCAGTGTCAGGTGGTCGAGGGTCTTAGGGTGAAGCTAGGAGTGAGAACAAGGTGTATAGGACAGAGACTTGAGGTGAGAGTCGAGGAGAACTAGCTTGGGGATTACAGGAGCAAGTACTCGGGTTTTAAGTAGTTCGAGGAGATAGGGTTATAAAAGGAAACACAAGGGTAAGGCTATGGAAAGATAAAGGCGGTGGTCGGGAATGAAGAGGAAGGTTACTGCAGAATGCAGCGCCATAGAAGCGAAGCAAAGGAAACAATAGTATCTACACAGGGAGATCGGATCACGAAGCTATGTAAGAGAATAGCTTTTGGAGAGATAAGTCCAAAGAAGAAGAAAGATGGTAACTAGGGCGAAGGGGAGAAAGGAAGAAAGTCAGGATAAATCGTAACAAAGATTATCAAAGATATGGGGAGGATGAACAAATTCTCCAATGATCTAGATGTGTTCTTGGAGAATGTACGACAAATCAGAAACAATCTGGAATTGATTGATTTCCTTCAAGGAAAAACCCAGGTCTGAAAGGACCAGACCAACAGCAATTGGAAATCCAACCATGACCCCAATGCAATGGATGTTGATGTGGTCAACACAGAAAGGGGGTAGCACCCTCAAATGCTACAACTGCAAGGCCACTAGGCATGGCACCAGAGATTGCAAAATGTCCAAAATCACCTGCCCTGACTGCAAGTTCCTTGGTGGCATTCACAAGCCATCCTGTAAAAGGAACAAGGACAAAGGCCCTGCAAGGAAAGCCCAAGTGGCAAACACCAGCTTGGATGATGATGATGAAGTGATCTCCCTGGAGATCCAAGATGCAATCAACCGAAAAGTCAGAAAACTACTCAAGAAGTCCAAGGACACTTTCTCTGGAAAGGAAGACTCCTCAGATTGGCAAGCCAAGATCACCAAGATGTCAAAGGTGGAAGCTGCCAAATATTTGAAATCAGGAAATGCCTAGGCCCACAAAGTTCTGGGTCTCCAACAGCCAGGTCCCCAAACAGGTACAGTATTTTGTCAATGGACACTTTTGAAACAGA
The DNA here is from genome assembly GCA_038089915.1 of Sutorius australiensis. Classification (NCBI taxonomy): domain Eukaryota; kingdom Fungi; phylum Basidiomycota; class Agaricomycetes; order Boletales; family Boletaceae; genus Sutorius; species Sutorius australiensis. The sequence continues at coordinate 3,006 of JBBPLR010000415.1, forward strand.
CTCTGTAGATATGGATTCTGATATAGAATCAAACACTACCTCTGACTCTTCGACAGATTCAGATTTATCTCATTTGCCATCAGAGGAGCCTTCTGCAAAGCAGGAGCTTGCCAGGGACATTACTCCTGGGCTTAATTACTCCTTTACATCAAAAACTCAAAACCCAGATCATGACATTTTTATCCATAACATGAGACCTATGTGAGAGATCAATATGAAGATAAAGATCTCACCACATCAGGACAACAAGACATAGCACATGGCAGAAGCACTCCTTGATAGTGGAGCCAATGCTGTATTCATTGACATCACATGGGCAAAGAAGAACAGGATTCCCCTATCTCCACTCAAAAGATCTATTTCTATCTACAATGTAGATGGAACCAAGAACTCAGCTGGCTCCATCATGCATGCTGCTGACATTATCATAGATTTTAAAGGACATTGGGAATGCCTTACTGCAGAAGCCACAGATCTTGGCAAGAACGATTTCATTTTAGGCTACTTGTGGTTAAAGCATCACAACCCTGATATCGACTGGAGCATGGGTACAGTAAAACTAACCCATTGCCCACGACATTGCCACACCTTGCAAAACAAGGCCCTCTTCCTCTGCATTCTTGAAAAGAAAGAACAAGATATTCAGTACCAGGTGTATGAAACCATCTGTGCCCTAGAGGAAAAGAAGTCAAAGGTGGATGAACCTAAGAAAACTGCTGAAGGGCTAGTCCCAAAACAGTATCATAAATTTATTGACATGTTTCACATGAAGGAATTGGAATGGATCCTGCTTTGCAAGCCATGGGATCATGCCATTGATCTCAAGGACACATACAAACCAAAGAAGGGTAGATTGATTTCCCTCTCATCCACAGAATGCAAAGAAGTCTCCACATTCATAGATGATCAGTTATGAAAGGGTTACATCCAACCCTCTAAATCAGAACAGACCCCCCCAGTATTCTTGTTGAAAGTGTAGCATAGACAACTACCAAAACTATATTAGGTAGTATTAGATAAGCAATATCGCTGTACACTATATAGTTTTCTCAGCCATGTCTGAGAATGAATAGGAGTTTAAATTCTTTTTTAACTCAAACCACCACCATTTTGAAGCCTCACTGTCTTTTCAATGTAAGTGCTAACACTCTGAGTTCAGTTACTTCTGCCCTCAGAACCAGCAGGGCCCTGTCTACTGTCAGTGCCCTGACTGTGTCTTTCAACAGGTTATGAGCTCCAATGGGCAACCTTTGATGCATTTCATATGCTCAAGATCTTATTTTTCAACAGGATAATGATCCTAAGCATACCTCCAAAAGGGCCAAGGACTGGATGAAGAGCAAAAATATCACTCTCCTGGACTGGCCTTTACAATCCCCAGACCTTAATCCCATTGAACATCTCTGGCACCACATCAAAAAAGAACTTTGTCAATATCCAACACAAGCCAAAGGAGTTTGGGATATTTGGGACAGAGTTGCAGAGGTGTGGCAAAATATAGAGCCAGAAGTATGCTAAAGATTAATTGAAAGCATGCCAAGAAGGATTGAAGCAGTGGTCAAGGCTAAGGGGGTTCATACCAAGTATTAAAAGTACATTTACTATACTTTAAAAACACACTCACATTATTGTCCCAATGAGTGCCTGTTTTGAATTGCATATATCTCCATGGTTTCTGATTCATATTACATAAGTTTATTCTCAACATCTAGCCCTGAGTAAATACATCCATTTATACACTAACACTTTGTTTGTACCTGTTTTAGTTCCTGAGTTATTCAATCAACAATCAAAAAGTACAATATATTGGGACAATTTTGTGAGTCACTGTAAATGTATGAATTGGGATCTCCAGCAGTATCTCCAATTATATTGCAATGAGCAACAAAACACTTGGTCTGCCTGGTTATCCATTGTCCAATTTTCATATAACTCCAAAATCTCCACTTCTACAAAGAAGTCACCTTTCAAAGTCATGAAATCTTATGCATCACATATGGGCATCAAACCTCAGATTTCCAAGGTGCCAACTGCCAATGACTTTGCACATGCTATGTGCGACACCCTAGAGGAAACTTGTGCTAACCTAAAAAAGGCAAGGGAATGCATGCGTACCCAAGCTAACAAGCACTGCATACCAGCACCCATTTACAAAGCTGGGTGACAAAGTATGGTTGGCTATGGAAAACCTCTGTTTGACATGCCAATCTAAGAAGTTAACTGAGAAATGGCTTGGCCCATACCCAGTTGAAGAAATGGTCAGACTGAATGCCATTAGACTATGCCTTCCCCAATCTATCAAGATCCACAACCTGGTAAATATCTCACAGGTTAAACCTTACCATGAACTGCTAGCTGGTCAGCCACTCTCATGACCTGGTCTGGTCCATGTTACTGATGACTGTGATGAAATTTACGAAGTTGACTTCATTGTCAACTCACATCTCAAGCACAGGAAGCTTGAATACCTAGACCACTGGAAGGGCTATGACATTGAGGATTGCACATGGGAACCCAAGGAAAATCTTTCCAATTGCATTGATGCAATCAATGAATTCCATGTCCTCAACCCCCACACTGTGTGCAACCTCATGATGATCTTTGCACAAGATCTAAATCTATTTAACTCTTACCTCTGATTGCCCAGAGTTTGATCATTAGAGGGGGGATAGTGTTACAAGGGTATACTTTTCGCCCCTATTACATAAGCATTTGCAATGCCCAATGACAACACTCAAGTCACTATGTTCCCATCCATATGGCTATTGACCTCTAAGTGCCTGTCATTCCCCTAAGTGCTTGATGTGCTACAATTCTAAGTCCACATTCCCACACCCAGTATTTGGTCATGTGTACATTTTTATAAAGTTCAAACCCAGACAAACAGAGTTCACCTCATGGTTTGCTTCTTTTCATTTCTGTGCTGTGCATGACTTCTCTTCCATTCCAGCCACAGCATGTTGCACACCATGGCTTCCATTTTCATTTCCACCTCACAGCCTTATGGTGTTCACCTATCTCCATGGACCCTCTACCCTAAGGCCATCCTGTGCCCTGGGTTATACCCCTAGCCTATTTAGTTAGTGTATCATAGATTAGACACAAACATGTACATACATATTTTGTCTATATAAACCCAAGAGACTTGCAGGTCAACCCCAGTCAAGTCCTCTTGGAGAGTTCCCCTCTTCTAAGATATGACTCAGTTCTCCTTTCTTAGTTGCTGAGCCTAGTGCAACCTAGTAGCCATTAGGGTTGTTTCATTAGGACTTGACTACCTCTTACTACCTTGCACTCACCCTCACCCATCTAGCATACACCATAATTCATAAGACATGTTGTCATGAAGGGAAGAAACAACTGCTTGGTGTGAAGACTTGAACCAATGCAATGAGTTGTTCAGTGATTGTGATCGAGCTATGATCATCAAATGTCCCTTATTATCCCATAATTTTGTTTCTGTGCAGTCTGTTACAGACTTCCATCCACATATGGTAAGTCTCATAAGAGATAACAGATGATAGGAGGCAAATGGCACAAGCCAGACTTCCTGTAAAATAAAACTCATCATCCATGGCTGTCAGATGATAACATGTCCAGGTCCAATCATCTTGAGTTCAGAACTGTTTATGGTTTGTGCAACACGTTCACTATGTTCAAGGTGAATGAAATCCTCAAGGTATGGAGTTATGTGATCAGTTGATCTACTATCAACCATCCATAAGTCTTTGTGGAGATGATGTGAGGTGGTCAGGGCATTCAAAAGGAGTTAGCTCTGCCACAAAAGGAGAAGTTTGCATCTTGTTGATCTTTCTCAATTTCTTCATTGTAGGAGGGATCTTCATCTTTGGAAACCTCTTGAATGTTAGCCATTGGGACAGGTGAGTATGTGGGTGAAGTTGCTCAGGAGTGACAAAAGAGTGATAGTCCTGTGTCCCATTTGGATTGTATGGTATTGATGATACCACCCAAGTCTTCCTCCTTATAGTAAAGCTTGTGAGTGTGAGCTCATCCTTTGCCTTTGCCTTTGTTGAAGGTCCAACACAGTTTAGTAGAGTGTCTGTGTTTAAGAGCTGCAGACTTAGTGGAGTGAGTGGAGGATTTCTTGAATTTCCCTCCTGAAGTGCATCCATGAAGAGACCAACAATGGTCTTTGGTGTGACCAGACTTCTTGCAGTGGTCACAGAAAGGACTTGTAGGAGCTTTTCAAATTACAGAAGCACAGTGTACTTCTGGTCATTGAGAAGAGGTAGTGGCATACACCCAATAATGAGGGCATAAATGATAAGAGGGTCTGTGTTGAGTGGATTGTAAGTTGGCTTTGGCCATGACTTTGGTCATTAATGCATCCATTTGGAATTGCCTGGCAGGTGTATTCTGGACAATAGAAGAGACTAAGTCCTTGTATGATCTCAGAAGAGTATTGAAAAAGATCATGGACTGTAGTTGGCTGTCCAGAGTGATACCAGCACTTGAAAGTTGTTGGACTTTGTTCTGGAAAATAGAGATTTGCATCCCAAGATCTTTGTTGTCTTGAATATGGTGTCCAATAAGATCCTGGAATGTGGCAAACATTCTGGTTACACCAGAGGGAGCATAGAGTTCTGCTAGTTTGTTCCAGAAAGTAGCAGCCAAAGGGTAGTATGCTACTCAAGTTGCAGTGGCTGGAAGGTAATTGTCCAACATGTGGGAATGTATATTGCCTTGAATGTAAAGTCCCAGGAATGCTTGTGCCTGGCAATCTTTACTGATCCATTGAAGACATGCATCAGCATTGGTTTGTTGAGCATATGTCTCTGTTCTGGAGATAATGTCCCACCATCTTGCAATGGTGAGGACATTCTTCATAGATCATTTCCATTCTGTATAGTTTGTGGGTCTGACTAATTTCTTGAGTCTGGACTGAATGGATGAATCTATCTTAAAAGATGCCATTGATGATGATTGATGTTATAAAATCTGATGCAAAATTGTAAGTAGATGATTGTGGATCATGTTTGGAAGTGGGCTTTGTTTGCTGTCTGGTTGATCCTGAAGAAGAGAAGCACAAAGTATGTTCCCCATCCCAAGCAGTGCTGGTCAAATCATTATGAGTCAAATCTGCATGTTCACATTGGATATGCAAGGCAGACTCCTTGCTGTTGCCAGCATCTTGTATTTCCAAGACATTAGGTCATACCATTGACTGTAGCCTAACAGCTGTTTCTTGCATATTGGGTCCTTCATTTTTGGATGGCTCAAAGAAATCATCATGGATGTTCACAGATGAGACAGCAAGTTCTTCTTCATAAAAGTGAGAGGTCTCTATCTCTTCTGCATGTAGGTAAGACAAGTTAATGTCTCCTGCCCATGCATATTCAGAGGTAAGGCCAGTTAAGGTCTCCTGCCTGACAAGAGATGAGTACCAAGTGTAGTGTGGGTTTGATAATCCACAAGATTGTGGTGATTTTTCCACTCATCCATCCTGAATTTCATAAGTATAAGAGAATCAGTTGGGTTCTAACTTTTCTCACTTCAAGTACCATTCTGGAAGTGGAATGTCTGCAATGTTGTAGAACTGATCAAGATTATAAAAGGCAACATAATGAGGGTTGCCAATGGTTTACTGCACACATATCTCCTCTAGGTTGTCACTAGAGGCTAAGTCCTCTGAGAGACAAGATTGTGGTCTTGAATCAGCAGACTCATCTTGATCTTCCTGATCCCACTTTCTCTTGTTCGACAAGGAAAATCAAACAAGTAGATTTCTATGGGATAGGGACAAATAGGGTTCATACCAAACATTACTAGAATGACCAAGAAGGGAGTAATCCAGAAAGGTGAAAGGTGAAGCAGATGAGAAAAAGTTCATATACTCAGGGATGGGTAGCATCAAGTCTGGCTTGACAAGAGATATGTAGTGACCTCCTAACTCCACCAGCATTGGCCATAGGTACAGCATCTCCTGACTCAAGTCTTCTGTGTAGGTCAAGATGAAGCCCTCATACCTTGCATAATGCTCTGACTTCTCCTGGTACTGTTCTTCTCAGTAAAGATCTTGGTTGAGGAACTTCTTGAGCCAGTTCCTCCTCTGAGTCAGCCATTTCACATTCACAGGTGGTGTTAAGGAGTTTGGTGTGTATACACTCATTAGTCTCTTGAAGTTCAACTATTTCTTGATGAGTGTCTGTCAGTAACTCTTGATACATAAGTCTGTAAATCCTCATCCACGAGTTCTTGCTCCTAAGCTAACATGCATGCTGATCTAGCCATGATGTTGCATTGATCAATGATTCAGCGATACCATGGGTTTTGCTGATGCCAATCCACTCTCCAAATAGCATCCATTCTTTCATTTCAAGCACACTGCATGGGAACATCCCAAAAGGATTGGTCAATATCTCCATCATGACAGGCTAGGATATAATGTCCTAGGTTGGGAGCATAGATCTGGTTGGCATAGAATGTTAGCAGATAGAAGTTCGATGGGGTGTTATATTTGATTTGTGTTTCATAGAGATTGAGAACCCTGTTTGGAATGAGTGAGCAGAGGAAGAGGCGATAAGTGAAGGACAGTTGGTCCTCATGGTTGCAGTTAATTATTTTCCATCCTTGGAAATGTACCAACACCTGAGGAGTGGTGTAGTAAGTGTCAGAGATGACAAGATGTCTGATTGATTCTAGAACTGAGCATAAAGATTCTCCTTTGTAAACTATAGCCCACATATGATTGTAATGTTCATTCCTCCAGGGTTCAAACTGTAACTGGTTCATTATGATGAATTGGGAATAAGCAATCTGGTGCATTCCCTCAATGAGCTGCTGATATGTGAATTCAGGGCTCAGATATTCTCTCATCTGGGATTGTTGGAGAGGAATCCTCATCTGCTAAATAAATTGTGGCATGTGGATAATCTGAAGAGGTTCCTCTTCATGGGTTGTTAGAAGGATCTCCAGACCTTGTCTGCAGTCAGAGAGGGGCTGTTGGTTGAGAAAGTCATGGTAGCCATTCTTCATGAGAATCTGCTCCATTTGTACTTATCCTTGTGACCATACGTTCTGATCCTTGTACATGTCTTGGACTTCTGATTGTACAAGCCCTAATATGGCAATGAGTTCCAGACCCACATTGAACTGTAGGGTCCTGATTGGAGGCATCCTTAGTCTAACCAGCAGGGATTGATCTTCAATCACAGGTAGTCAAGGTATCTCTACCTGAACAGGATACTCAGACAGAGGTGCCTGCACCTCTGGAGTCATCTGCTCAGGAGTTGTCTCAATGCTAAGTCCTTGTGAGCTGATCATCAATGGTTGATCTGTGAGCTGCAGTGGCAACTTGGCTGCATACAGCCAAACTGTAGAGTGAGGGTAGGATCCCTCCAGATGGAACTGGATTAGGGGCTGTGGAAGTTCTAGAGGGCTGTTGTATGAGATCATAGATGTCTCAATATAGCCGCTGCTGGAGCTTGTTGGGGTCATCATGACTGAAGATGATTGGTGGTCGAAGTAATCCACCAATAAAAGCTGCATGGATGGGGACAGTCTCTCCATTTCAATTTACATAAAATGGAGGAGTGTCATGTTATTGATAAGGAGGAGGTAAAGCTTCTTGTTCTCATTCTAAGAGGTTGTGCAAGGAATGGAAAGGAGTTGTCCAGGAAAAATAGGGTCGGTATAGGTATCAATATAGGATGAGGCTCTAGTCATCCTTGTTGATTGGTCCAAAGTTAGGTCTGATCTGTCCCTCGATATCTGTGTCAGGCCAAGTGTTGTTGGTTCCCCAACCAGTGTGGTCTGGGATTCCCTGGAATCTCTTGAGGTTCCTGCAATATTCCTCAGTGTTGTTTCTTGATCAGTACATTGGATCTGTCTCAATCTCTGGGTATTTGGGGTAGTCTGAGTTTTGGATCCAAGTGGGATGCAAGATGGTAAAGTAGAACAAGTAGGTTCAGATGCAGAAGGAGACTGTGATGGGAAGGCAGATATGAGATTGAAGAATGAGCTTAGTGGCAAAGTAGGCAAAGACAAGTGTCATAATGTAGATGGAGGTGGTCATGAGGGTAATGGACATTAACCAGTGGAGCAATGTTGATGAGTTCTTCAGTCTTCACATAAGTTGTCTCATCTTCCTCTTCTTCTAATCATAGGTCTACTCAGAGAGTGACTTTGGTGTCTGTGGCAGTTACCTCTATTAGAAGACCATCCTCTAGATACTGAACAAGGGTCAAACCTTGTTCATCTGAGGAGATGAGTAGAGCTAGTTGCTCTACCAGCAGATGGTCTTTGAGAGGAAGGGTACCATGGAGATGTGTCACTATCATCACTTGACTCTGGATCCTTGACTTGAAGTCATTGATGGATGTCAACAGGTCTTGGTAGATGATGAGGAGTGTTGACTCTGTGTTCAATTCTTCTGACTTGAGTAGTGTCTGATCCTGATCAAGAGAAGATGTCTGCATTAATGAGGACAATTCGATCAAAGGATTCAAAATGATAAATAAAGCCAAGTGCTTGAGTCTGAGAGAAGAAGTGAAGAAGTAAAACCCAAGTGCATGGCACTAAAGCCACACCAGCATGGATCATAAGTGTCCTTAGTTGGTGCATGATAGCATACAACAGGATCACCAGTGCTAGCACCAATTGTGAGCACAGAAGGTGTATCAAATCTTGGTTAGAGCTCATGGTGGAAGCAGGTGCTCTTCTCAAAGTAACAACAGTATCTGCTTGACTAGGTCAAGTAAACTTTAGACCATTATCTGAGTGAGGATATACTCTTGACTTCTGACTATGAGTAAAGTTGTAACCTTAATAGGTCATGGGGCTCATAACCTATTAGAATTGGGATGGTCCAATGTGCAACACCTAAGAGGAACAGTGCAATAGAGGATGGAAGTACCAATGAGGAGGCTTACTCACTGGGTGACTATACTCTGAGCTAGTCTGAGATGTTTGATATGGTGAGATCTTCTAGATGATAATCCCAATAGGAATAGTAGCCTGAGAGTCTTGCAATGAGAAGACTTGCTATTCTCCTTGACTAGAAGTCTCAAGATATAGAAGATAGTATGACCTTGGTAGGGTCTGTAGTATTCACTTGGTGGTACAAGTGTAAGTGCCTAGAGGTGGGCCTAGGTACTATCATGCCTACTGTAAAGTAGTGATGTACATGGGGTTTATATACTACTAGCAGAGTTAGTTGAATCTCTGATTCAACTACTTGCACAGACCAATTACCATAAGTAGGTAGTCCAAGTATAGTAATAACCAACCAGTCATACCAACTAATATCTAAGAGCCCGTTCAGACTGCTTGTAAGGTTGGCTATAGCAGCTTGCAAGGTTGGCTATAGTGGCTACTACATTGACTACAAGCAGGAGAGTCTGGTCTCCACAACTTTGACTCAGATTACTGGTGTCTCAAAATATTATAAACAGTATTGCAGAGTCTCAAAATCTACCTGTTTGGAATGCTTGTAAGGTCAGCTATGTTGGTTACAAGCAGGAGAATTTGGTCTCCACAACTCAGACTTGGCAATGTAATCTTTGAATTGGTACAAGTTGGAGATTTTGAGATTCTGCAATACTGTTTATTATATTTTATGACACCAGTAATCCGAGTGAGAGTTGTGAAGACCAGACTCTCCTGCTTGTAGCCAATGTAGTAGCCACTATAGCCAACCTTGCAAGCTGCTATAGCCAACCTTACAACCATTCCAAACAGGCTCTAATTTGATATAGCAGTCTATATGCTATTGGTTGGAGATAAGTAGTATATGAAATAGAGATAAGAGAGGAATATGCCATTGGCTAGAGATATGAGCTCTATCTACCATTGGGTGTGATGTGCTATTGTGCCACTATGGCATGATATGGCATGCTAGCACACAGACCATATGATGTCAAGGAATGTTCTAGACTGATTATGTGATGTATCACATAATCATCCTCTGGTCTAGATGTATCACATGATGGGTTCCATGGTCACATGTATATTATGTAACATTCCCAGTGTCATGTGTAGTCACATGATATGTTCCCAGGATCACATGTAGTGTCATGTGGTCTTCCCATGATCATGTTTGTGAAGAAGCTGTATACAATGGAATTCTCCATCATTGTATAGCTCAACTATAAGGTATGGATTAGAGATGAATCCTTATAGTTTCAACATCATAGGCCTCTGGTCACCCAAGGTGAAGCTCTACAGGTTTGATAGTCATAGGGGGTGCTGGGGTTGGAAGAGGTGGTATGGAGGCCAAAGAGGAAGTGTTAGGAGCAGGGCAAAGGGCTCTTTGATAGGGATGTACTGGGATGGTTCTAGTGGGAGTTGGTGATGGGGGAGTGGGGGCTTGAGGGATGATAAGGGAAGCAGAGAACTCATGGGCTAGTTTGAGGTCTGTCTCTTCTTCAGAGATTTTTGGTGGGTTCATCAGGGTCTTCTGTGGGGGAGGGTTCCCTTCTAGAGGAAGAGGATCTTTCTGAGGGTGATGGTTTGGGGTTACAAGGTTTTCCCCAGAGGGGATCTGTGGGAGGTTGTCAAGAAATGTTGGCAGCAAAGGATGGTGCTTGCTGCTTAAAGGGAAGCTAGTTCTTTTGTTATGCTTGGCCTGGATAAGGAGAGCATAGCCTCGAAGATCTATGTGATGAAGTGTGCACATTGTGGGCATTTCCTCTTCAACTGCTGTAAAGGATGGTTCCTGGGTACCTTTGAGTCAAAGGCTACTTCCTGTTGACTAGGGTGGTCAAAGGTCTTAAGAGTGAAGCTTGGGAGAGTGAATCAAGATGTATTGGATGGAAACTCAAGGTGAGAGTCAAGGAGAACTAGCTTAAGGGTTACAGGAATGACAACACTAGTTTAAGTATGTTTGAGTAAAGGAGCCAAGAAAGGAAAGCAAGGGTAAGGTTAAGGAAAGACCCCTGCTGCAGAGGGTGATGTAAAGGAAACAAGAAGGTTACTGCAGAAGGCTATGTGATGGAAACAAGAAGGTTGCTGCAGAAGGCTATGTATGGAAGCACAAGTAGCTACCTGAAGGGATCAGATCATGAAGCTATATGAGAGAATAGCTTTGGGAGGATAAGTTTAGAAGAAGAAAGGTAGTGAGCAAGCAAGAAGAGAAAAGATGAAAGTTAGGACAAATCATAATATCTTGGGCTTATCACAGTTTTGGGCATAGTGCTCCTTGGATCTGCAATTCCAGCATTTATCCTTGGGTCTCAAGTCATTTTGTGAGTTACCCATGCATCTTCCTCTACCATTACCACATTGTTTGCCAGAGTTTGCAACAGCCATCACTTCATCACAATCTTTGATATTGTGGCAAGTTGGATTTTTGACTTTCTGGTGATCAGCCTCCTCAGTGAAACAGGCAAACCCATAGAGGTAGTCTGTGAGGGGAGTCAAACCAAGTGTATGGGGGACAGTGAGGAGCCTAAGGAGGTAATACTTGTGCTGTTGGCTTGTGAAGCCTGTTATCAGGTTTGATGTCCATAAGGACACTGACCAACCTTTGTCAGGTTACTCAGTGGTACTAGATCATAAGGAGTGAAGGAGGTGAGATTATCAGGACTGAGGACTTAAGGTCCTGCAGCCATACTACTTATACTATATACATGCTGTGCTAGGATAAGGGTTCAGACAGAGGGCACAGCTAAATAAAGGATACACTATTGTATGCCATGAGGCAGTGGGAGAATGGAAGAGGAGGCAGTGGTAGCATGTGAAGTAGTGAGGTACAATGGATAGAATGAAATGGAAGCCATTGTATGTGATCTGAGATCCGAAGATCCATAGATCAATAAGTACTCTCAAAAAGAACAAGAACATTCCTATAACACTCAGCAATAATAGAGATAAGGGTATTGGGCTTGATTGTCTTGGTGGAACTGAAGAGCTGAGTGGTAGTGAGTTGACTGGAGGCAAAATTGGAAAGGGAGGTGGGAAGCAACTTAATAATAGTGGAGTGATAATCTTTTTCATTGATAGTGACACCAACAGTGTTACGATTCGCCCCTTTTCTTCTTACTTAACACATTCCCACGAACTTATTTCCTTTTCCAATTGCTGACATAATCGTTCCATAACATTCCACTTCACTCCACTTGTTCAGTCAGCAATTGTTCAGTCACGTTCCGTGACATTCCATGTAGAATACCTTTTCCGGCATACTGCTGTTTACGGTATTTGTCACTATTTGGTTCCCTTAGGTATATATACCTGGCCCAGCCATGTATATTCCCTAAGTAGTTTCTCCCTTCTACTCTCACCACCGCTCGAGTACAACCTACCAATCTTACCGCTTTTCTCTTGACTCTCTCACTCAATCTTAAGTAACCCTTAAGCATCTCACCTCAAACTCGACCTATGTATCCCGTAGCATCATTACCTTGACTTGGGCTAGAGACCGTCATCTCAACCCTTAACCCTGACTTAGGCTCGAGCTCATCGCTCGTCCCTATTCCTTGTCGTCGGACCATCCGTCTGCCTCCTTGAACCTTGAAGGGCTACACCCGATCCTACCCAGACCAGGTGTAACAAACAGAGGCTAGTTCCTTGTGTTTGATATGAAGTCCATCAAGAAAGGTGCAGACATCTGTCTCTTTGGGCAGCTTTGACTTGAGAAACTGGGTATGTAGGTCCATTTGTGCATACATACCCTTCTTGATATATTCTCAGGTGACCTCTTTCCACATTTTAGTCATGGAGCCAAGGCTATGGATGCACAGTGCAGTTGAGTCAGGGATTCACTGGGCAAGCAAGTGCTTGGCCATACTCTTGTTCTTGTGCCACTTAGCAATGGCAGCAGCTTCTGCCTCAGTTGGCTTACTAGTGGATGCCAAGAGCTCAGCAGACATGCCATCAAAATGGTGTTGGAGCTACAACATGCGGGCAACAACACTGTAAAGTGGCACTAAGGCTCCAGTTGTAGTAGTGTACGAGACTGAATGTATTCACCTGTAAAGTGGCACTAAGGCTATGTACAGGTAAGTAAAGTATGTAGAAGGTATCAGTAGGGTGAACATACCTCCAGTCATAGTAGTGTACAAGACTGGAGGAAGAGGGAGCATGTTGCCATGCACCATGTCCGAAAAAGGAAATATGAAGTAAGGAGCATAGTCAGTATAGAAGAAATAGTTATATAGACAGTCCGTTTTCCAAAACACCCCCTTGGACTGGGCATAATGCACAACCATCAACCAGTTTGGTGTTCCCATTGCATGCCAGAGGTTTTGTGAGTCTGTCTGCAAGCATTTCAGCAGTTGGCATATGGGTGAACGTGATCGTGCCGAGTTCAACTTGTTGGCATGATATGTGATACTGTACGCCAATGTGTTGTGTGCGTGGGTGGAAATGGGTCTCTTTTGCGAGTGCAATTGCGCTGGTGTTGTCAGCAAGGATGGATGTGGGAGGAGTGGGATCGCTGGCGTGACTGATGTCCACGAGTAGGTAGTACAGCCATAGGACTTGTTTTGTGCTGTGTGCCATGGCCATGTATTCAGCTTTGGTGGATGATGCTGCAATGGTTGGTTGCTTTTTGCTGTTCCATGATATGGCAGCACCTCTGAGCTTGAATAGGTAGCCTGATGTTGAGCTAAAGTCGGGGTCGTGTGCCCAGCTTGCATCTGTGTACCTGGTAAGGGCATCAGGATCGGCATTGTCAACTCGGCTGAGGGTGAGTGCAAGGTCATGGGTGCCTTTTAAGTACCTGAGGACCTGTAGGTATCTCGGCTTCATTGTCATGAGTCTGACATGCATCGCAATTTCTTTTCCGTTGGGCTTTCACTCTCTCCTGCTTGACTCTCTGCTTATTGGCTGTGTCTTTCTTCCAGGATGGGTGTGTGACACATTTGGAGCAGTGTAGGGTTGTGGTTGGTTTGGGTTGGTTCGACTCAGGCATTGCAGGTACTGTAGGGGGTGTAGCGGGAGTTGAGTCTATGTTAGTGCTTTGATTGGAATTGTTAGCCATTGTCACCCCCTCAATTGAAGCGGTGTTTGAGGGCGAGTTGGGCACCCCCTTGCTTGGAGTGGTATCTGGTGGGATGATGGGATCAATGGCATGGCTAAATATTTTCTTGTAGACGAGAACGTCATGGGAAATGATGAATTTGTGCTTTGAGGGAATCCAGACCTTGTAGGCCTTAGATCCCCGCTTGAATCCACACAGGATTCTGTTGATGGAGTGTACATCAAGTTTACAGTGATGTTCAGGTGGGATGCAAACATGGCAGCGAGAGCCAAATATGCGTAGGGTGGCAACACTGGGTTTCTTGCTGTAGAAAGCTTCATTGGGGGTGGTGTGGGGGAGTGCCTTTGTAGGGCAGTGGTTGCAGACATGGTTGGCATATTCATGTGCCTCTGGCCAAAAGCCTTTTTGTAGGTTGGTGTCTGTAAGCATTGCGAGTACGCTCTCATGTGTGGTCTGGTTGAATTGTTCGGCGACACCATTTTGCTGTGGTGTATATGGGGCTGTGAGCTCATGTGTGATCCCTTTTTCCTTGAAATGGGATTTGAGTTTTGTATTGAGGAACTCTCCACCATGGTCAGATCAGATGAATTTTACTCGTTGTCCGGTATAAGTTTCGAGATGTTGAATTAGGGTTTTGATGAAGGTAGCAGCTTCATCCTTATGGCATAGAAAATCTTTCCAGCCTTTTTGGCTGTGGTCGTCAACAATACCAATGGTATATGTATATCCTTGGATGGATGCATTGAAGGGGCCCTGTAAATCCATATGGAGTTGCTCGATTGTCTTTTCGGCTCGATTTGAGGTAGCATGGGGGAAGGGTACATGGTGGTGTTTGCCCTTGGCGCAGCTGTTGCATGGGGATAGGTCCCCTTTGCCTCAGAGGTCCATTCTGACAACGAGGTTGTATCAGTTGAGGTAGTGGAGGCGTTTTAGGCTGATGTGGCCAAAGCAGACGTGCCAGAGGTTGTGATTGGGCTGTGATTGGGCTGTGAAGGTGGCGTCATAGTGGGATGTGGGTGGGGCAATTGCGCTGTTGATTTCATATAGGTTTCCGCAGAGGGAACCTTCCATGATGATCTCACCATTTGCCTTCTTGATAGTGAGTTTTCTGCCATGTTTGGTGATCTCCATCCCTTTTTGGTCCATTCAGCTCTCTGACATGAGGTTATCGAAGGCGTTGGGGCAGTAGCTGACATTTATGAGTTTTATGGTGCAGTCTGACCTGCCTCGGACTGATACTTTGACGAGTACCATGCTGGTTCCAAGGACTTGGAGTTCTGGACCATCCTTGACAATGCCTTTGATTGAGTCAGTGGTTGGAGTAAATGAGGTGAAGGCCAAGCATTCCATGCAGATGTGGTTGGTGGAGCCACCATCGAGAATCCAGCTGAAGCAGGAGCATGAGGGGTTGGCAGATGTAAGGTAGCTGGATAGGTCCAAGTCCAAGCATTTCATGTCGGATCGGTCATCATTGTCGCCAATGGCTTGGTTTGCTTGTTTTGTGGGGCTTGACTTGGATTTGGTATTACCTTTTATCTTTGTCTTTCCTCGTTGTTCATGTGTTTTGCCCTTTTCCCTTTCTTTCTTGTCCAAATCCTTGGACTTTTCCCCTTTGTCCTTGTGATTGGATTTCGTGCGACAGTCCTCCATGCAGTGGCTCAACAACTGGTGGTAGGAGCAATATACTTTCTCCTTACTCTTTTTGTTTCCCCCTTTGCCTGTTTTACTTGCATGGAATGATGACGCTGTGTTTTGTGTATTGCGTATGCCAAATTCATCACGGATGTGGTGTTCGATTTCGGCAGAGGTATAGTGCTCAGGTAGGGTGGAGAACACATAGTTCCATGTAGATGGCATGGAGATGTGTAGGAAACAGGCGAATAGGTCATCAGCAATGTTGTGTCCCATTAAAATGAGGTCACGGCAGAGAGCTTTCATTTTGGCGATATGGTCTGTAATGTCTTCGCTGTCATTGAAGCAGGTAGTGACGAGGCAAGTAACAGTGAGTGTCCAGTCAGTTGTTGTGGTGCCTGCATAGAGTCTCCGTGCCTCACTCCACATGTCTGATGCATGTATGAAGTGTCTGAGCTGGTGGAGTGCATCAGACTCCATGCGCAACATTAGGATTGTGCAGACAAGATTGTTCGCACGTTCCCAACATACATTTTATGGGCAGTTTGTTGTGATATCTGGGGGATGGAAGTTGGGGTCAAGGTAGCTGTGGAGAGAGACCATGTGTAGCACATGGTAGATGCTCGTTTTCCAGAGTGCATAGTTTGGATTCATCACGGAGAGCTTTGGCTCGATCAACATGAGAAATTTATATCTTGCCGGGTCAATGGACTGTTTTAGTGTCAGGTGGGTATCGCCTGTCTCGTCTGTGTAGTCATCACCAAAGATCCCCAGGGATTCGAGGTCATGTGGTGAAGCAGAACGTGGTGAGCATGCAGGAGACCAGTTTTCTGTGTTTGGTGGGGAGTGTGAGTGTAGTCGAGTCGTTCCAAGTCCAATTGAGGCACTCAGGGGGTGAAGGGTTGTTGGGTGACTTGTTGTGGCTCTCAATGAGCTGTGATCATCCTGGTGGTCATACCAGGGGTTGTTGGAGGGGAAAACGGCTGGATTGAGGCATCCAACCATGCTTTGGGGCAGCTGCGATGGCCTGGCAGGTGGGCTGTGTTTGACATTGTGGCAGTAATGTCTGGGAAGATGCAACACGGTGTAGGTAGTGTCCCGGGTTGGTTTCCAGGCTTGTGTACCTGTTTTCGTGAGTCTCTGGGTGAGATTTCTGTGCTAAGCAAGGCTCATAACCTGTTGGAGCTATGACGTGCAGGCGACGACACTGTAAAGTGGCACTAAGGCTCCAGTTGTAGTAGTGTACGAGACTGAATGTATTCACCTGTAAAGTGGCACTAAGGCTATGTACAGGTAAGTAAAGTATGTAGAAGGTATCAGTA
>JBBPLR010000416.1:5578-19894 GCA_038089915.1 Sutorius australiensis
GCGGAATGCAACTATGATGTCTATGACAGAGAACTACTCGCAATCATGCGAGCGCTTGCGGCTTGGCACCATTACCTTCATGGAGCAAGCCACCCGGTCGAAGTCTTCACCGACCACAAAAATCTGCTGTACTTCAAAGCACCCCATAAGCTTAATCAATGACAAGCATGATGGCTGCTAGACCTCGCAGATTTCGACCTCTGCCTCACACACATCCCGGGGGCCCAATTGTCAGCTCCGGATGCCCTCTCCCACCGCCCTGACCACGTTACCTCCACTTGTGACGACAATCAAGACGTCACACTCCTCCCAGACTCCCTATTCGTCAATCTCATTGACACCAGCCTCGCCTTCCACATTGAAACGGCATCCCGTGATGATGCCACATTCCTCGCAGCTATGGCAGCCCTCACAGGCAAATCCCCCACGCCGCTCAGATCCCGCCTCACTGATTGGCAACACCGTGATGGCATCCTCACTTACCATGACCACGTGTATGTACCCCCAGATGAAAATCTCCGCCGCACAATCCTACAATGCTGCCATGACCACCACTCTGCGGGCCACCCGGGATTTCTCAAAACCCGCCAACTTGTCTCCCAACAGTTCTACTGGCCCGGGCTCGCATCTTACATCCGCCAATACGTCTCGGGCTGCGCCACATGCCAGCAACACAAGACAAACACACATCCCACCTCGCCACCCCTCACTCCCATCCCGTCCACCGCACACCGCCCGTTCCAGCAAATCTCATGCGACCTCATCACTGACCTACCCCTCAGTAACGGTTTTGATTCACTCCTGGTTGTGGTCGACCATGGCCTTACAAAGGGGGTAGTTCTTTGCCCAACTACGAAAACCGTAACTGCAAAAGGGGTCGCGGAGCTGTTTTTCCACAACGACTTCCGAAGATTCGGCCTCTACTCTAACATCATATCCGACCGAGGCCCCCAATTCGCCTCAGCATTCGCAAGAGAACTGGCCAAACTCCTGAAATACGACCTATCTTTGTCTACGGCCTATCACCCACAGACAGATGGAGAAACGGAACGAGTCAACCAGGAGATAGAGACATACCTAAGAATCTTCTGCGGATCAAACCCACAATCCTGGGTGGAAAACCTTACCCACGCCAAATTTGCCCACAACCATCGACCCCACTCGGTTACCGGCAAATCCCCATTCCACCTCCTGATGGGATACGAACCCATTGCCCTACCGGAAACCATCTCCGCATCAGAGCTGCCGGCCATCGACAAACACCTTCAAAATCTGAAGGAAGCCCGCAAGGAAGCCCTCGCAGCCCATGACTTGGCTAGACAATGGATGGCCGCACGGAATCACAAACCCTTTACCCTGTTCAAACTTGGAACCAAGGTCTGGCTCGAAGCCAAGAATTTGAAACGGTCAAACACACCCTCGAAATTCTCGGCTAAACGCGAAGGACCCTTTACCATCACAAAGGTCCTGTCACCCCTGGTATATCAACTCCAACTCCCGAAAACATGGAAAATCCATAACACGTTCCATGCATCACTCCTATCCCCGTATTTGGAAAATGAAATTCACAGAAAGAACTTTCCCACCCCACCTCCGGATTTGATCCAAGGGGAAGAAGAATATGAAATAGAAGCCATTTTGAAACACAAATGGAACTCCGAAGGCCTCTCCTTCCTGATCCGATGGAAGGGCTACACCGTGGAGGATGACTCATGGGTCCCAGAATGGAACATGAAAAATGCAAAGTCCGATTTAGAAGCATATAAGAGACGACACCCGGGAGCCTTTCCTCCCAACTCAACTTCCACTCGTACCACCACCAACCATGCAAACCTCCGCCGGAATCCAAGACGTTGAGGACTCCATCTCGACCGTCTCTTCCGTACTAGACTCCACCCTTGTCAATTCCCCGTTTATCTCCACAGACAATATACCCATTCTCAACAAAATCGACAATGTGTCCACTACAGCAGAACCTGGATGGGACGTACGTCCCCCCACTCCCGTGTCCATAGCCTCCACCACCAGCGACCCCATCCTACCCATACCTCGCTTCGTGGAGTCCGTTGACCTCCCTCTGTTTGCCCACAATGTCCACAACGAATTCCCTGACGTTGACTACATTAATCTCCTGAACAATTTCATCCACAACCCCCGCTTGGCTGTCCCAGTCAATGCTCACCTCGACATCGGGTCCCCCTTTCTTGCCCTCTATCGGACCTTCCTCCAAGCAGGACAACTGTCAAGAATTGTTCCACTCCTTCTCAACCGACCTGATGCCAACGTCGATTTCATTTGCACCTATTTACAGGACATTTCCAAGGAGCTCCGAGGAGCCCTCAACACCCTCGCATACCAAATGGAGTTCGGAGAGTTCCTCCAGCAGATCGACCACTATGTCCAGGATCTGGCCCGTGCACACGACTTACCCCCGCCGGTCATACACCGACGAACCCACTCTCAACCAACCGCCTCGTCGTCACCCGTATCGTTGGAAGAAGCCCGTGCCATTGACCAGGCCCAAACACGATGGGTCAAAGAGCTTAGTAACTATCCACTCACCTCTTCCCATCCATGCTGGCACGAAAGATGCTTCCACTGCCAACGACTTGGACACATACGGATTAGGTGTCCAGTCTACCAATGCCCCACATGTCTTAGATGGGCCCCAGGCCACATTCAACACCACTGCCCGCTTCGTCGGAACCCACATCGACAGGCCTCGTCATCCTCCTCCTCTTCGGGACACTCTCCCACTTCGTCTAGATCTCGTCACTCGCAGAACACGAATCCGGGATCCCCTCCAACTCGGATCTACACCCGAGTTGCCGGCTTACATGCCAGGGTACCCCTCACTCGACCGCAACCCTTGCAGAGAACCTACGCGTTCACCCAGCTCAACCAATCCTTCATCGACGATAACGAGGATGACTCCTGGAACGAAGAGGCTTACGCCAACGTCACCGGATCCCCGACCTTAGGAGCATTTGACTGAAAGACTACCACGTGGACTTGGTAGATAACCGGGGGGTAATGTTACGATTCGCCCCTTTTCTTTCTTACATAAACTTCTTCACATGAACTTATTTCCATTTCCAACTGCTGACATAATCGTTCCACAACATTCCATTCTGTTCCACTTGCTCAATCAGCAGTTGTTCTGTCACATTCCATGACATTCCATGTAGAGTACCTTTTATGGCCTACTGCCATTTACAGTATTTGTTCATATTTGGCTTCCTTAGGTATATATACCCGGCCCAGCCATGTATATTCCCTAAGTAGTTTCTCCCTTCTACTTTCACCGCACCTCGAGCACAACTACCCAATTTTACTGCTTTTCTCTTGACCTTCTCGCTCGACCTTAAGTAACCCTTAAGCGTCTTACCTCGAACTCGACCTACACTCGCTGTAGTGTCGTTACCTTGACTGGACTTGAGACCGTCGTCTCAACCCTAGACCCTGACGCAGGCTTGAGCTCGTCCCTCTCACCTGTCCCTTGTCGTTGGACCGCTTGTCCAACTCCTCGAACCCCCGAAGGGCTGCACCCAATCCTACCCGGACCAGGTGTAACAGAATCCCTCATATCTACCATGAGGCCACTGCCTCATCATGCCTTGAAGGCATGCATGATCTAGAGATCTGCCACACCTCATGTAGACAGCAAGTATTTAATGTGATAGGGGCTGTCCCCCTTTCTTCTATGCACACATGCATTGCATGCATGTTTTCTTTTACATTCTTATTTATTAATCTTCCATTCTACATAGCCTTCAAGCCTATGTCTATGCTTCCATTCTGAGGCTCTGCAACCTCATTGCAACCTCAAGGACTACTCCTTTATTTGGTTGTATATCTATAGATTAGATTACAATATATGTAAATAGATCTTTGGTATATATACCAAGGGTTCTGGCTGGATTAATCCCCAGTCTAGTTTACTTTGGATTTCCTTGCATAAGCTGCTTGGATACTTCCCCAAGTCTCCACTAGTACTCATGGAATAAGCAGCCCACAAGTCAAGCTCTAGCAGAGAGTGTGTTTAACTCCCCATTGCCTAGTAAGCTCAGGCATCCCAGCAAGTGGCTCATAGGCCTAGGGGTTTGGGTTGTTTCAGACACAAAGATATGTCTGACATGGGATGAAAATATAGGATGGTCATGAAGGTACCTTGGTCATGAAGGATCCATATTGCATTGATGAAAAGGCCTTGTAACCATGGAAGCATCCAAGAGTCTTGGACTGTCCAGAGCTGGACATATCTCCTCTCAAATGCATCTCCCCAGATATAAGCTTGCCAGTCTCAAGAATGTAATCCTATCCATCCTTGTTGAGGATATGGACATGGTTCATTCTATCATGGAACCAGATATCTCTAATGAAAACATATATATTGTCTTTCAATCTGGAATGACCATCATCTCTCATCCATTGTGGGCCATCACCACACTCATGTGATGGAAACCTTGATGATGTGCACTGGAAGAAGTGTGTCAGGATAATGACCATGACTACCTATGATGGGCAGGAGGTGATGCTCTGACATGATAAGAATGGCAATTTTTTCTGCTACTGGTCTCATGTGGACTCCTCATGTTCAAGTCATGCTATATATGCTCAGCATGTACATTGGAGACATGATTAATTTAGTCACTGAACAAGTTTCTTGCAAGATCAAGAATATAATGAATAACCTCCATGCAGTGGAGAGAATGACTGTGGTCTGGTGATACAAGGTGTTGGAGGATTGGAAGTCAAAATATCCACTGTCCTTTGAAAGGGTTGTTTTTCTATCTTTGATCACAGCAATTCATCAAGTCTCTCCTAACAATACATCAACTTTCAAATTAAAACTATCACAGGGGTATATTTTTCACCCCTATTACATAATCACTTGTAGCACAATCACAAGTGTCCAAGCTACCATATTTCCTTAATGGCTGCTAGCCTCTAGACCACTTGTCACTTAGTATCCCTGTCACCACTTGACATCTGGTATGTTTCAGTTGGCATACACTATGCCCTGATCTTGATACACCCTTTATCCTGATCAAGATCCAGTCTCAGATCAGATCCATACAATCTGTAATCACACCCTATAACCTATTTCATTTCATTATCTATTTCATTGATACTTCTTCCATTCCCCAGCCTCACAGCTGGTGCATGTTACTCATGAACCCTTCACTCTAGGCCATCCTGAGCCCTGGGTTATACTCCTAGTCTTATTTAGTAGTAGATCTATAGATTAGTCTACAGTATGTATACACAGACTGTGAATATATAAACCAGGAGTGACTTGCTGGACTCCCCAGTCAAGTCCTCTTGGAGTGTTCTCCAAAGCATTCCTAAGATATGACCTCTCTTAGCTTCCTTTAGTCCCTGTTCCCTAGTGCAACCTATAATTACTTTGGGTTGTTTCAAAAATGATTAAGAGATGATACCAAGCCTGTGTCCTTCTTCACAGAAATGGTCATGAAAAACTCTGGGAATGAAAAGTGCCTGGCTCCCTTCATCAAGAGTGGTATATTTAAACATATCATTCACAGAGCCATCATCAATGTACATGCACCATATACTGGCAAGGGATGTATTACAGCCATTGCAAACAAATATATCAAGGCTCTTCTATTCAGGATAGTCAATAGCTTTAGAATCAACCACATTCCCTGGTGTGCTGATGACAACAACATGCTTCTGGGAGGCCATCTGTCACAATCACTCACAATGTCTGGCTATCTCTTGGACAATCTGAACCTCCTCCTATAGATACAAATGATGCTTCCTTGACTGTACAGAAGTCACAAGAAGTACTTGCAATGTGCAGCTCAGATTCTATCTCCTTGAATGACTCTTGTAGTCATTGGTTAGCCTGCACCACCAGACTAACCAATTATCACAAAATATTGCACAAGATTTGCTTGCCAGTTGAATGGTTGCTCAAAAGTGCATCTATTACCCCCAATGATCCTCTTGCCCATGATGTCTATATGTGGGTGATGAACAATTACACCCCTCTATCAAAACCTTTACATTCAATGGTGATGTTCATGTCTCTGATCTTTGCAGGACTTCTTCCCAAAATTTACCCAAGCAAGAATCTTGATCAGAATCTGAATGTCATGCAAATATATGAACATGTTTGCTCTTCACACTTTGTGACATGATCCAAGAAAGACAGCAGCAAACCTCAGCCATTCATTATGATGGTCTCAACATTCATTATTACAATCTTAGATAGTGCTTCACCTCTTGCTGTAGCATATGCCTTACCACTGCTAAAATATCAACCCTTGAGAACATTTTCTTCCTCTAACCCACTATTCCAAGCTACCAAAAGTAACCTAAATTATCCTACATGACTATAACCTCCTAACCAAGATCCAATAGATTTATCCAGTTCATCATAAAACTGAAAATAACTCACAGCTGATAGACCAACCACCATCCTATTAGATGATATGACCCCATCACTAAGCTCTTACTGTATCATGACAAAACCCCTGAGTGCTGACAAACAAATATCCACTATTTATATAGTCATTCTGGAATTAAGATTCTAAATTTGTTTTACTGAGGTCTCTTTATGTCATAAAATAGAGAGCATCCGTGGGATCATTTTGCACCACCAATCATAAAAATGGGTGGTTGGGATCCCAAGATATAAAGCAAACAAGTTTGCATTAGAGTGTGTTGGAGCATATGATGAAAGACCATCTCAGAAATTAGCAGGGGCTTTGTGGACATCTCCAGTGGATCTCAAGGATTGAGAAACATTGGGAAAACAAGTTTCAGACAGCAGACATGTGTTCCTGAATTAATATGAAGTGATCAAGAAATTGTCAAAGTAAGGAGAGGAATGTGGGCATAGAGCCTCACAAAAAAATCACAGGATATAGCAAGTGTTATCAGTAGATTTGGAAGGTAAAGGAACCCCAGGAAGCATGTTCCCAGGTCATGGACATGTGTTCCTGAATTAATTTGAAGTGATCAATGAGTGATTGAGGAAGGGAGGAGGTGGGGGTGTGGAGTGCCACAAAAAATTGTTGGGTTTTGAGAGTGTTACCAGTGGATTTGGAACCTTCTATTGCTCACTTCCCACTTTTTTTTTTTTTTGGTCCTCTTGCATCCTTGATATTTGAATGCCTTTCTATTATGCTAGTGGTACTCTCATCTTTGACAACAGTAACTTGTACTCCAGTCACAGGAAGAGATGTGTTCCCACTGCTTCCCTCATGGACCCATACACCAGCTAGGTCATGACCCTTCACCAGAATGACCATGACATCATCTTCCTGTGCTATTGCTCCAATGGCAAATGCCCCTGTCCCAGTGGCTTTATCACCCTGGATAGTCTAACCAAGCACATGTGCAAGCTCAAGTCCTAATGGCTTGGTCCTGAGGGCAAACAATAGCAATAGCAACAGCAGCAGCCTCCTCAGTTCAGTGAAGAACATCCTCCTCTTCCCCCTCTCCCTCATTCCAAGCCTCCTTCAAACAGAATCAAGGAGATTGATGGTATTTGATCCATCAATGATGCAGACATTCCTCTGCAAGTTGTCACCTCCTCTGACCCCATCATCCTCATGGACCAGATCATGAGGTCTCCTAACTTCCTATTCTCTGCTGGCTCAGCAGGTGATGTTATTATGAAGTCCTCTACATTGGTAAAGTCCTTGGTCAACTTCCTGACCCATATGGTAACTTTTTAGGACCTTCCTGCCACCATAACTTGGCAAGTGCAGTCTCTGAATGCTCCTGCTCCCTGGTCACCTCTCACTTGGTCACTGACTGAGTCTTTTTTTTTTTTTTTTTTTTGATGATGAATGGAAAGAAACTGAAAACTAAAACATAGGGGACAGTCAGCAATAGACAAGTGAGCCCAGTCAACCTTCAATATCACTGTTGGTGGCACTACATTGACCTTGAGGACTATCACACCAACCCCAAGGACTGACAACAATGACCACTGGGAGACTGCAGCAACTCTGATCTCAAAAGAGGTGGAGGAAAAGGAGGAGGAGGAGGAGGAGGAGGAGGAGGAAAGACCAGATAATGACACTGGTGCTGGTGGCATCCCACCCATAGCCACTCAGCCTTACCTAGACAGGTTGTGTTTGTTGGTCAATAGTGAATTCAAGTTCCTCCTCTGCCAGATATGCCAAGAAGTTGTCCAGAACAATGAGACTCAATTACACCTGTAGAACAAGCACCCTGAGCTTCTGTAGGTGTTCAAAGAGACCTGCTTCCTGGAGGTCCTTCAGGAGCTGGATGTGGATCTGGCAGCAGAACTCCCCAGAAACATAACTGGTTCCAGAAGCCCTGTTTGTGGCCTTTCTGTTGTCTAGGACATATATGCCTGCACTCATCCCACCTGTATCATGATCATGGCCAACAAACACTCCATTCAAGGTCATCACCAGAAGTGTCACAAGTGTGCCCCCATACCTGCCAGATGATGTACATGCTAGGCTCAGCAGCTGAAAGGACAAGGGCCAGAGAGACTTCACATTTTTTGGGAGATCACCACAGAGGATTACAGTGACAGCAGCAGCACTGGCAGATCAGAGAATCCATCCTGAGCACTTGTGCAGTAGCTAAAGTGAGAATTAAAAGATGAACTGTACCAAACATGCCTCCACCTGCCAAGAGATCCTCATCTTTCTAGTCCATGGCTGCTGTTCACAGGCTCACCAGCCTATGTTGACAGTCTTGGACTGTCCAAGGAAGCTGTTTGTGACCTCATCTCTCTGCCTTGACTGGAAGAGATCATTTATCAATCCCTGTTGATGGCCATGCATATGTATCTTCAAGCAGCAGTCTCTCTCATTGACATCATGGACAAGCTGGTGCTGAAGTGCCTAAACTCTCTGGACCCTGCTGCCAAGTGAGTTTCTCAAAATATTTTTCTTTTAAAATTTGAAGCCTAAGCTCTCATCCCTTCTCTTCCTTCCAATATTGAAGAAACAAGGCATCTCTAACACCCCATTTCACAAGCACCAATTGGAGATCATCCTGAAACAATACTCCTTTCCCCTTGTTCATCTACCCATATGCCATATGGGTGAATGGCTGTTTGCTGATTTCCACACTACAATGGGCATCCACCCTTGTCTTCCTTGATTTTTTCTTGAACACCACACCACATAACTGACCCTCAAAATGGCCTGAACATCGACCCAAGATACATATCCACCATATCTGATAAACTGGATGTGAATTGG
This sequence comes from Sutorius australiensis, assembly GCA_038089915.1. Taxonomy (NCBI): domain Eukaryota; kingdom Fungi; phylum Basidiomycota; class Agaricomycetes; order Boletales; family Boletaceae; genus Sutorius; species Sutorius australiensis. The sequence goes on from JBBPLR010000416.1 coordinate 14,803, forward strand.
TTTGGTGGTTGGCTCACATTGGGTCACCCTTTCCTGGTATCCTAATTCTGATACATCCTTGCCTCCTGAGACCTGCAGACATAACAGAAAGTCCTGGATGATATCTAACCTTGACTTTAGGGCCTAGGTGAGTAGTCTACAAAAATAACTGGAGGATCTGCATATGTTGTTGATGAGCTACAAATGAATTCCCTCTCAAATTGAATACCTGGTATTCTAAAGCCACAGATTTTTGCAGACACAGGGGAATGAGTATTGGATGACTCAGACCCTTGGCTAGGATGTTGATAAAAGATGTGAAGTAGTTTTTGCAGTGTCCAAAGCCCTGGATAATATTTGGTAAGTTATTTTGTCCCCCTTCCCTTGCATGATCTATAACCTGTTTTGGGCAATGGTGATATTTTTATAGGGTGTTCTATTGGCTTCTCCTACTCTAAATGGACTCTATAGATGGATTGAGGTTGATATTCCTCTGCCTGGATAGCTCTCAATGTTGCTGCAGACCAACCTGTCCTCCTCCCATAGATAATGATGAAAGGTATGAATGGGTAGAGATTTTTTGCAGGGTTATATGTGGGATTTCTGATATTATATGAATTCAAACAGGGGTTAGGGATGGAAATATTCTGATCTGAATGGCTGTTAAACATATTGTAGTCTCTTTTCCCTTACAATGATGTAGGTGGGTCATGCTCCCCCCTGTAATGAGCCATGATTGAGTCAGCTGAATGCCTCAACCCAACCCAAGCTTAACATTAGAACCTGTTCATGTTAGTTGTTAGTTTTGTTTTGGGTTGGGGGTATTGGGGGGCACTGGGGGTAAACCCCCCAGTTTGTTAAAGAGTTAGGGATGGTTATGGTCTTGGTTCATTGCTATAAATTGGGAGGTCTGGAGGATTTATCCCCCCCAGCTTGTTGAAGTTAGTGTTTGTTGTAGTTTTTGTTCATTCTCTTTATCTATGCTACTAGTAGTCTCTAGCTCCTTCACCTCCCCCAGATGTGCCAGCTGTTACATTATATTCATCTATTTTTGCACCACATATGTATCAAACCTTTTCTTACCAAGTCAGCATGTTGTTGTACCTTGGTCACTCTAGCATTGGATGCTGGTCTGTCTACCCTATTCACACTAAGCTGTGGAACATACCACTGCCAGTGCCATGTATATGGATCTGAAATCCATTTTGCTCATCTTATGTGGGAAGACCCTCTTGCTCTCATCCTCATCCTCACCCTAATCAATGAGGTGCATTCACCAGCTTTCAAAACAGAAATTTGTGTGCAGTATGGCTGGATAGTATCATCAGTCACAAAGTATCCATGCTTCACAATCCTCACCTCCCCATTGTTGTCCATCACCTGCTTTGCTACAATCACTTGTGCACATGCTCCTATATTTTTCACATGTATCTTATATGTATATATATATGCCATATAATTGGTTACTTAATTATCAACCATGTTGCTTGTTCTTGGCCATGGTCACAGGTTGCTCAATCATCCACATGTCAATCACCAGGCCTTATGCTGGCCACTAACCCTCATCAGGTCACTGGTATGATTACATGCTTGTTTGATAGCATATAAACATATACCTGTGTGAATGAAAATAATCAGACATTGGTCTTGTATGTGGTTGGCCCACTTGTTTTGCATCATCCACTGATCTACCTGGTCTTCACATCCCATACCCCTTTCTACCATAACATCCCTCATGTATATGTTGGTTTTCATTCATGTTTCAATTCAGTGACTTGTTTCTCATCATCCTAAAGCTCCTTTAGCTTATACCCCTTGTATTACACCCTATACTCAGTATTAAACCATGAGGTATGGCCCCTAGTCCTGCATATAACCTTCCTTGGCCCACAGTAACTTGGTGGAAATATCCCACAACAGTGCTTCTGGCAAGCTACCATGTCCATGTGGCAATGGGAGCCATGCAAGATTCAGGTATGATAACATCTACTCCCTTTGTCATAGGACAGACCACCCAACTGATTTCAACACCTTTTCTGACAAACTGGACATTTCTCAAGCTGCCAAAATGCCCAACTGTGCCACTTCTGTGGATGACCAACCCTTTATTGCCCATGCTACCTCAACTAGAAATTTTCCAAATTCAAGTTGGTAGGCTAGGATTGACAAGGCTCTGTGTAAGTCCTCTTGGATATTTTTGAGTAGCTGAGTGAGTGAGTGGAGAAGTGAGTTCGGAGGATAGATGGAGCTGAGTGATGAGGGGTCCAATCTGATTGGTCTGGAAAAAGGCTCAATACAAGGCCAGGAATAGGGATCCCATTTCTAGGTGTGCATTGATAGGGCTAGCCATCCTCAAGTCAGACAGATAGGCTCAAAGGGTCCGAATATATTGCCTATCTGGGAATTCAGTTCACATGTTATGGGCATAGGCAGGGAGGTCAACAGTGACGACTTGGTGGGGATGAGGAAGTGGAGGAGGGGGTTCATTCTAGGGAGTTCTTCATCAGCCCAACCAGGGGTGGCTAATGTCAAATGGGGGTCAGAAGCGTAGATGCAGTACTGGAGTTTGCAAAAGCAGGAGTGTTTGAGACAGTGGCTAGGGAGGATGTTGAATCATCAGCAGAACTTGGCTTGGTACAGGGAGAGGTTGATTGCTGCAAGGAAGTGTTCTATGGTGAGGTCGATGGTTTTGATACTAGGAAAGGAGTGATGTAGGTGGGAGTTCATTAAGGGAAGAAGGCAGAGGGGTGTTATCTTTTGTATCCTCTGAGGAGTGTTTGCAAATGTTTGAGGTCCTTCTCTGAAACCCAAGAGTCTTCTTTGGCAGAGTATCCATTCCATCAGATCAGGAAGCACCAGTTGGTTGGTGTTCATTTGTGTTTTAATATCCATTCAATTTTGTACTCACTCTTATTCACCTTCTATAAGGTCCGGAGGTGGTGCAGGGAAGTTTTGTCTGTGAATAGAGTTCTCATGATAGGGTGATAAGAGGGAAGCATGGAAGACCAGGTGGAGTTTACATGTTTGAGGGAGGTGGAGTTTGTATGATAAGGGAGATAGAACCTAAGTGATAACAAAAGGTCCTTCTTGTTTTGGGGCAAATTTGGGGTTGGTGACATGTCGTTTAAGGTGTCATGCCTCCAGCCATACCTTGTCTCCTTTCTTGAATGGAGTAAACTTTCCTCAAATGTGGGAGGCCATTACTTGTTGAGCTAATTCATGGGCTGCAAGGGCTTCATTCCTTGCTGCAGTGAGGGCTTTTAGACAGGTTTCAATTGCAGGGATGTCAGACAATGGAAGAATAGAAGGCAAGGCATGGGGTTCATATCCCATTATGAGGAAGAATGGAGATTTACTGGTGGGTTGGTGATTGTGGGCGAGTTCTGCTTGGGAAATGGAGTTCGCCCAAGAGGTAGGGTTTGCTCCACCGAAGATTCATAGATATGTCTCTATTTCTTGGTTTACTTGTTTAGTTTCCCAGTTGGATTGAGGATGGTAGTGGTAGAAAGGGAGATGTCATAGTTTAGGAGCTTTCCTAGCTTCTTGGTGAAGCTTGAGGCAAATTGGGCACCTTGGCCAGAGATGATTTTATCATAAAGTCCAAATCAGAGGTAAACTTTGTGGAAGAAGAGCATAGCTACCCCTTCTGCAGTGATGGTTTTCTTGGTAGGGCATAAAATTACTCCCTTTGTAAGGCTGTGGTCCACCATGACCAATAAGGTATTGAAGCCAGAGGATTTCAGGAGATCAGTGATGAGGTCACAGGAAATTTGTTGGAATGGACGAGAACAGGTTGAGCAAATGGGGTGAGTGGGGGGTAGTGGGATGGGTATTGGCCTTGTTTTGTTGACAAAGTGCACACCCTTCAACATACTTTCATATGAAGTGGGCAAGTCCAGGCCACCAGAATTTTGAGGAGACAAGTTGTCTGGTTTTGAGTATATCTGAGTGACTGGCTGTTTCGTGATCATGGCATCTGTGGAGTATAGATCATTGAAGGGTATCATCAGGGGGGATGTAAATGCGATTTTTGAAGGTCAAACGTCTGTTGGTTATCTGCCAGTCACTGAGGCAAGAGCAAAGGGAGGGGGGAATATCAGCATTGATGGATTGAAGTGTGGTAAGCATCAGGGGGTCAGTCGTCTTTGGCAGCAGTTTTGACATGTTCTGCAAGTGTGGCATCAATAATATTGACAAATATAGATGTGGGAAGGACGGTGATTCCTGTGTTGTCTTCTTCTGTGGTGGGTAGAAGATCTGGTTGTCTGGAGAGGGCATCAGATCCAGAGAGTAGTTTCCCAGCAACATGTATGATGCGAAGGTCAAAGTCAGCCAGGTCAAGAAGCCACCTTGCCTGCCTGCAGTTTAGATGTTGGGCTTGACAGAAGTAGGTGAGATTTTTGTGATCAGTGAATACCTGAATGGGGTGAGGAGATCCTTGGAGATAATGTCACCATGCTTTGAGGGCTTTGATTATGGCAAGCAGTTCTCTATCATAGATGTCATAGTTTCTTTCAGCAGGGAGAAAGGTCTGGGAGAGGTAGGAACAGGGGTGCCATTCACCATTGCTATCAGTTTGGAGGAGTATTGTGCCTGATGCTCATTTGGATGCGTTGGTGGCGATGGCAAAGGGTCGAGAGGGGTCAGGGAGTTGGAGGATTAGTTTTCACAGGAAGAGGGTTTTCAGGGTGTCAAAGGCATTTTGGCAGGAAGGGGTCCAGTTCCAGGGGTAGTTTTTACAAGTCAGGTTCAGGAGGAGCTTTGCTATGGTGGAGAAGTCTGGGATGAACCTCCAGTAGAAGTTGGCAAATTCTAGGAAGGATTGGACATCTTGTGCTCAAGAGGGAGTTGGCCAGGAGGCAACTCCATCTAGTTTGACTGAGTCCATGATAACCTTCCCTGGAGAGATAATAGTGCCTAAGAATTTAACTTCAGTATCTGCGAAGTTGCATTTTTCTAGCTTTAGATGAAGGTCTAGTTCCTTCATTTATTGGAGGACATGTTTGGTGTGTTCCTCATGAGTGATTGGATCAGGAGAGAAGATCAGGAGGTCATCCATGTAGATGACTAGCCATCCTTTTGCTATCATGTCTCGGAAGGAATCGTTCATGAA
>JBBPLR010000417.1:0-19885 GCA_038089915.1 Sutorius australiensis
CTCCATACCTTCCCAAGAACTAATCAACTTCACTTCTTCGCTATCGCATCCGATTATTTCTTCTTTGTTCCCAAGCGGATCGCTTTCTCATCATGACCGAGCTCGCTCAGTTACTTACACCCGTGGACGCACAGAAATTCGCGCTCGATATTGCTCACCGTCTTTCTTCGCTTCGGAATTTCCTAGAAGCCTCGGAAGACCTATGTCGTTACAATGAACGGTTGACCGACGCCGACATTGTGCGCCACGGAAGAAAGGTACCTCTTGTGCAATCGCATGCGTCCATGCGTTTCACTGACTGCACACGTTCGTAGTTGCTTGCAATGATGGAGGTATATTTAATTCCTCCCAGAATTTGGGTGTTGCGCAGTCTAAGTTGACATCGTAGGTGGCCCGAACGACCCTCAATCATGCGGGCGTGAAACTCCACCTCTTCACCTCGTGTCCCCCGAAATTCCAGCCACACAAATCAGCTTATTTTAAAATGCTCGTTTTGACCGTCCGCCAGAACCAAGACCGATTTCCCACAGAACTCCAAGGTAAGGTTAGGTCTGAAACAATCCGAACGTGTGATTTTATTCGGATGCTTGCTAGGACGAGTGGATCGATTGCTGTTACCGCTGACTACACAGCTGGTCATTTGGCGCAATCACGATCCTTACGCACAGCTTGGCATAGCCGACCTTATGAAGAATATCAGCAACAGATCGCGACCACAAAAGAAGCCACAGCATGAACAACCATCCAGTGCAACAATACCCCTGCGCGTGCCACCCTGGCCCTTGAACAACATTGCAGCATCCATGCCACGTATGACTCATCCGCGTTCACTATGTGTATGTAATCCCTAACAGGGTTGTTTCAGCCCCGGATGCTTTCCCCCCTAAAGTGGCGGAAGACAAACGACGGAAGAGATCCACCCTGGATCTTGTAGCACGTCGCTCCCGTCCTGTACACAAACAACACCCGCCACGGCCGGAGCCTGAAACTCAGCCTCCCAGAGACGAGGACGAGCCCGCTGCGCCACGCTTTCTCCCTCGCACGCGTCGGCATTTCGGAATTTTCTGCACAGGAAATAAGCGACCGTCACAGCCGTTGCGCAGGTGAAGGGCTCTTTCCACATTGGGCGGTGTTTTTGTTCCCATATTTATTGTATCTTTCCGCGATTTGTGTTACCCTAGGTTGTCTCCACATAAGGGCTATGTAGGATCTGTAGACTGGTTCTCGAACTGTATTACTCATCATGGACCTGGATACGCAGCATTGACGGAACCACCGTAGTCTTCCGCAATGATCCCCGTCGCAAAACAAAACAAAAAAAGTCCGCTCAACAAAGAGGCCGTGTTATTCCCTCATGCTTTGACCACTCTGGACGTAAGGTCGAGTCTACTGTGGGAATCACCCGCACCAGCCAGCCGCATTTTCCAATCCATCAACTTTCCAAATATCGGGATCATCGTTTCGACTTGCGGTCTATTCGCCTGGGGATGCTGGCAAAGTCGCTGGAGCACATGGCTGTTCTCGAATAAGTGCGATTCCCGTGACGGTATTCGGGAAGGATCGGGGGATGTGTGGTATAGGCGACCGGGACCCGCTGTGGGTGGTAGCTCAAGATGCACTGAGGTTCTCACCCCAGAAACCGTGTGATGATCTAAAAAATAGAATATAACGAACAACTTGTTTACTTGACCCAGATTTTCTACCGGTGGGGGTGGAAGCCCATCGCGCGCGATTGGATCTGGATATAAATACGAGCGGTACGAGTAAACCTCGAAACGGATCAAACGCCCATTGACTTGGACGGACTTGCCCTCACCTTGGCTCGAAAACCGAAATCTACGTCACTAGCGAAAACCGGTTCAATGTCATACAGGAAAAGACCCATCAGATCGTCGAAGCGCAGCATATGTCTGGGTCGGCTTCGCTTGCGTTTATTGGCAGAACGACGATGCAAAGAATCCCGTTCATGGACTGTAAGTCATATTCCAACTTTGCGACACTATCCCCATTAAATTTGTAGAGGCCATTTCCACGTGGCAAGAACGCTCGAGTATGTCCAACTGCGGTCCTTACAGTAATGATAGCGCCGCCTTATCCTCGATTTCTACGTGGTTATCAAGCTATCCAGTTCTAACTTCTTCTTTTTTTGTCTCACTCAGGATCTGCATCTCTGACTCCATCGTGTCGAGTGTAGTTCCTTGAGTCTCAGCGTCATCTTTTTTGTCGTCTTACTAGGTCTTTCCTCCTTTCTGTCCTGCCGTCTCCCTTCGCCTCATCTCCCATCGATCGCCGATCATTATCTGAACCGTGCCTCAGTCACTGTCCGTTGCAACAGGTTTGCTTTTTTTTTTTTTTGTAAAGCTGTCATCCCAGGTCTGATAGCATTCCCACAGACAATCAGAGCCCTGCACTAGCATAGATGGTGCCCAACAGGATTCGACTAATTCATTTGAAAACGGAAACCGTCCGCTGGCATGCGGTAGATGTCATATCGTGGGACAAAGTTTGGACGATCACCCACATCTGGGACAGAGGAGAAGAAACGACGATCCCTTTGGATGGGGTTTCATGGAAGTCGACGTCATTCTCTAGCGAAAACCGGTTCAATGTCATGCTGGAAAAGACCCGTCAGGTCGTCCAAGGGAGTGGCGCAGAATACGTATGGATCGATTCCGCTTGCGTTGATCAACAGAACAACAGCGAAAAGGAAGAACAAGTTCCATTCATGGGCACCATATATTCCAAGAGCGCTGGCGCTGTCGCTTTTGGGACGCTTTCTCCCGAAGATCGGTTTGTAGAGATCATTTATACATACGAGGATGGCCGGAAAGCTTGGGTATGCGATTGGTTCGAGCGAGTGTGGACATTTCAAGAACTTCAGCTGCCTAAAATATTGTTCTTCGTTTCCGGAGATCATGTCTTGACAAGGGACGAAATCTATCTCTCCATCCTGATGATGTCCCCATACCTCACCTCACCTCACCAGTCGCCACCGTCGCGTCTCCACTATCCACAGATCTCGGTCCAGGATGTAGCCAATGCGCTGTCACCCTTGTCGAGGTCTAATACTCAACGCGCTCTGATGCAGACCAGCAAGCGCGGCTGTAGCAGTCGCCACATCCACGACAAAGTTTATGGCATCCTTGGCGTCCTTGCCGAACCATACTCTAAGCTGAGAGTGGACTACGAGATCACCCTCGAGCAAGCAGTCCTTAACCTCATGCTATTGATGCCTCCAAAGGACGTTCTTGATGTCCTCACGTTCAACACACGCCCTCCCCCAGACATTATCCACGATTCTATTCATTGGTCTGCAATGATCATGCTTGATAAACCGACGGAACACCCATCCTACGACACGGATATTCACCACTCGACGGATGCGCGCGTCGTAGTTGACCAAGAGCCACCACGCGCCTTTACTGTCGTTTACGATGCACAGCTTTGGAAAGTGGTGGTCGCAACACCGCAGACCACCCACGCACAAGTGACTGACGCCACCGTTCTGACTTGGCCTGCTGTCGTTGCGCTCTCTCAGTATGCCAAGCTTACGAGCGATTTCTCCAAGGTGGAGCGGTCTGCAGAGTACGCAAGTGCCGTTGGGCGGGTCGAGCGAAGTCTAGCGGCAAATTGGACGTTGGTCAAGCCGATCCTTGAGAAGAGCGGGAGCGGGAGCGATGGCAACATCAGAGAGGAGATATCTACCATCCTTCAGTACCCGCCTTCTAGGGCTGGACCCCGCGGTATCCCGCCCAATAGACTTGGAGATCCGAGTCTCTTTGACAAGGAAGTTATCGTGCTTGTCTGCAGATCAAAGGAGGACAAATCGTTCCATTACGGGATCGTGGTGACGCAGAACGAGGATGGTACCGATACCTGGCGCAAAGTGTGCACGGCCGCATTTTCTCATAGTTGCGTTGTTGCCGTTCATGCAGAGACCAAAGTCGTTATTGGTGGGTGACAGCCAACCGCTTTTCGACCTCGGGGCTCGAGGTCTGGTTTAACCCGAAGCTGTAAATCACTCGGTGTACTATACGCACAACAGTCTTCCCTTTCTCCGGGATACATGTACTCATCCTCGGTATTCCCATTATCACGGTATTTTCAAAAATGTCACTGCTATTGATCTACTGCGGTGCACGATCAAGAGTTTCGCTCTGCGCGGGCTAGCGGCTATGGTACCGCACGTCGTACCATCGCTTGCTGAGGCGAAGAGGAAACCTGTGGTTTAGCCATAGCCGCGCCGCGTTATCCGTGCGGTGACCGGCGACAAACGGTCGTGTTTCACGGTCGTCGCAAGTTGTGGAGTCACCCCTTACGGAAACACGGAATTTGTCTACATGCAAAATGGGCGATGTGTAATCGAGAGAGTTGTGTCGATGTATATGTACGAGGAAACGCTACCGCTACCCACATCAGTCCAGCTCCAATACCGTACCCCGCTGTACGCTCCCCCAACCTGCAAGATAAGATCAATGGAGAGATAGAATAGGCAGACAGACCACAACTCACCGACAAGCCGCCAATGTTTCTCGATTCGTCGCGACAACGCAACCTTCTCGCCCACCTCGGTACACGCAGGCGACGTCAACTGAATCTTGGCAAGGTCGCCCTTAACGCTCAGAACCCGTCCACCGGTCGATGTCGAACCAATGTTGATGAGCAGCAGTTCGTTCTTGGCCAGCTTGGACACCTTGGTCTGTTTTTTGTCTTCCGTCCGGACGCCGAGAAGTCGGCGGAGCAGGAAGAGACTGATTTCGAGTTCTGCAACGGAAGAGACGGTCTGCTGTGGAACGAGGAGGGGAGAGGAACGGAACTCATACCCATGTACACCTTTGGAAGCTTTCCGACTGCGCCCAACACCTGTCCCACCAGCCTATCTGCACGGCAGAGCGTCGGATCGATCTTGGTCCCGACACCGATCAACCCGCCGGGCACGGCAAACGAGAGGTGATTGCTCTCGGCGTGAAGTGAGACGATCCGGCTAAAGATCGGTTTGCATCTGTTTCTTCCTGCGCTGTCCTTGGTCACGATCCCGGGTCTGATCTCGACTTCTTGACCGAGATGGAGGACACCTGTGAGAATAGAGCCACCAGCGACGCCTCCTTTCAGCTCATCGACTTCGGCACCGGGTTTGTTGACGTCGAAGGAACGGATGACGATGAGGCGTGGGTCGGAGGTGAAATCTCGGTGTGGAATGGGGATGCGCTTGACGATGTACTCGTTGACGGCGTCAATGTTGTATTTCAACTGGGCGGATATTGGCACGATGGGTGATGACTCTGCCACGGTGCCTAGTGAAACGAGGTATCAGCCGCCTAAACAACGATGCGAGGTTACGGATCGGCATGCCTTTGACGAATGTGGCGATACTCTTTTGATGTTCTAATGCCTGTGTCTCCTTTATCAAGTCAACCTTGTTCTGTAGGATGATGATGTGTTCGAGTTTCATTATTTCGACTGCGGCGAGATGTTCTGATGTTTGAGGCTGAGGACAGGTTTCGTTACCAGCGATGAGTAGCAGTGCGGCGTCCATGACGGCAGCGCCGTTGAGCATGGTAGCCATGAGAATGTCGTGTCCTGGGCAGTCGACGAAGGAAACGTGTCGGACGAGTTTCATGTGGTGGCCACAACCGGGTCGTTCGCAAGGCGGGTTGTCCTCCTTGTCGGAACGATACGATCGGTAACAACCTGGTCGTGGGCATGCTTCGTTTTCACATTTGTAGATCTAAGAGCGGCAAAAATCAGAGACCGGGGTACGAACATGTGTTGAAGCGAAGACAGAAAAATAAAAATAAACGGGCGACGAACCTTGGCGTTGGCATAACCAAGTTTGATAGTGATGTTCCGCACAAGCTCGTTTTTAAACCGGACCGTCATGACACCCGAGATGGCTTTTACGACCGTCGATTTACCGTGCGCGACGTGTCCGATCGTACCTACGCGCAAGATCCGCAAAACGCCGTCAACAACGTCTCCCAATCGATTACGCGCGCCAGTCCACCTACCCAGGTTGATCGTTGCCTGTGATTGCGTGGACGTCGTTCAGGCTACCCCCCAAGTGACAACAGGACGAGACGTACCTGCTTTGAGATGACCTCTAGGGACAAGGGTGTGAGCGTAGATGGATCGATGTCGACCTTGGGGACATCCTCGATTCCGTTGTCAGATTCTTCCGAGTCAGAATCATCATCGTGGATTTTTTGAAGCGTTTCTTCGTCAGACATGGCGGTCTCGATACAACTCGACTTGCCGAGTTTTGCGATCGGTGATGATCAGAATAAGACCCCTTATAGAGGGGTCATATAACACGTAATACACAACAGGGCTTGTTTCTTCCGTTCTGTTCATGCCTCTGATGAAAGTACTGACAAGATGTTGTACAGGTGCGTAGTTTGTTTGATGGCCACCGCTCGACGAGGCGTGCCATAATTTGGAGGTAACACGATCAATGAGGGCCTGTGGATCGGTCTTTTGCAGCATCAGACTGTGAGGCAATGAACGGTATCGTCCATCACCTGACCACTTGCAACCAGGCCGTCAGCGCTTTAATGTCCCCGATGCGTCCTAATATCTTTTTCGCTATTTACCAATCCATCGGTTCATCTACTTGTGGTTTTCGTTTAGAAATACACAGAGAGGCGATCACAGTTCTCTGTCTCCGATGCGGGTGACCGTCCAGACATTATCCCACAGACGGACGGTTCGTGTTCTCAAGTTGATTGATCAAACCGAGGCATTCCCTAAGACCACTGGGGGTGCCGATAATCTGGGAATATGCGACTCGGGATGATAACACCACGACAAAACAAAAACAAAACAAACCTAGTGCAATGCCTGAGTCAGTGGCGCAGTGATCGATTGATTGCAGACTCGGATGAGGTGAGACGGTAACCGGCTTTGGAGGGGAGAAACGACGAAAGCGACGTAACCCGAACCTTCCTCAGAAAGGGTCACCGGAAGAGAACACTATTACCTGCGTGCAGCTCTGCCGCACCTCACAGGACGAAAGCGATAAAATATGGACAGCTCCGAGTCTGCCGAAGCGTTCGACGCCAAATGAATGACGTTACCGGTATTGCTACCGTGTTCTCGCCACGAACAGAACGAAGAAACCAAAATTCGATTCCCCGTGTGAGGCCGTGGCTCACAGTGACACTCAGCTAAGGTTTTTTCTAAGTGAATGGAATTTATAACAGACGAAGGGTAAGGAGAATACAGCTCTCCAGCGAAACCACAACACAATGTATCCAGGATGTATCCAAGGACAGGACAAACTTCCCCAGAAAGGACCAAACAATAAGCTCACAAAAGGGACATAAAACAACTTTCTTTGCAAAGGACTAGTAAAGAGGCAGTCGAATTCGTTGGATGGAGACGACGAAATTTGTGTAGGGCGTTTGACTATAGACGAGTTCATGCGATGAGCCTTGACAATGGTCAGGGACAAAACTTGCAAGGTCAAGGTTCATCTGACCATCCTCTACCAGCCAGAAGCGCCACCTGGGATGCTTCCCGAATCCGCCACGGGACCCTGAATGGCAAGTAATCAGAAAATCCGCCTCTAGCTGCGTGAAAAACAGTGTGATACCGAGCCCCTCACAACGACATCGGCTTCCATCTGGAATGCAGTGATTAGTTCAGTCACAGTAGGAGAAGGGGAAGGAGGGTACCGGAACAGCCAGCGAAACTTGGACGACGAAGGCAAAGACGAGCACAAGGTAGTATTTAGTGGTGGACATGGCGAAGAAGCTGGAAATCTGTTTGTATAGAGAATCGGCACGGAGGTCGCGCTTTTATACCAATCCTGACGCGATGAAGTCAAGAAATAAATAATAATTCACGGATCGTCGGCGGAATTGACAGGAGGCACCACCTGCTTCACTACTACAACCCTGGATCTCAATCAAATCACGTTATGCTGGTGAAACGCAGTTCTCCGCACAGATCGCGGCATGAAGAAAGGGTACTTGAAATGCTGGCAAGACAGTGCATGCCATCCGTCATTCTGTCCATGAGATATCGGCCCTAGTCATCCTTGAGTACTCGCACTGCAGTGCTGACCCATCGAGGCCAGGAACCCTGGGATATCGGCGATGGTCATGTTGCATGTAATGAAAGGCCACACATCACATTATCAGCTTGACGGGTGTCAATTTACAGTAAAGCAACCAACGTTACGCCTTGTCGTGCGCCACAGGCACTGTTCTAATCTCCGTAGGTCAATTCTTATCTTCCTGCAGAATCCCACTCACCTTCCCAGAACACGCCAAACAGCTCTTTCGCCTACATGATAGATCCGTCTCAGGGGATGATCTGCATGGTATCCCGTCGCCAGCAGAAGTATCCTTCAGAGGGGACTATCTCTCTGCGCCACGGCGGTCTCGTCGCACGCTTTTGCCAAAGAACCAGCAAAAGACCAGGACTAAGAAAGTTGAGTTAAACACACCGGCCGTTCGAAAAATGTTCACATCCCGTCCGGACGGTTGAGCGCAAAGATGAGCCTCAGGTTTCGTTGGTTCAAAGAAGTTCTAAGTTTGCAAACACAATAAGCGCCGAAACCAAACCAGGCCCTCCGCTAGTGTAGGGGATAGTGTACGGAATGTCTATTGTTTGACATAGACTTCACCCCTTCAACCAAAACATGATCTCCAGAAACGAAGAACAATATTTTAGGCAGCTGAAGTTCCTGAAATGTCCACGACGTATTCTGCACCGCGAGCTTCGACAATCCGATGGGAGTTCTCCATATGACATTAAACCAATTTTGCTGGAGAATAATGTAGATTTCCAAGAAATTCCATTCAAAGTGATCATTGTCTCTCTTCTCTCGTCTCGGATGCGGGTGATCGCCGACGTTTTCCCATGGTATGGTATCCACAGACACCAAGGGATGGTTCACATCCTCAAATGAATAAGTCGAACCCTGGGAGGCATCCTCTAAGACCACCGGCGGTGCTGATAATCTGGGAATATGAGACTCAGGATGACAGCACTACAACAAAACAAAAACAAAACAAACCCGGTGCAGTGCCTGTGGATCAGTGGTGCAGGCTCGAGAAAACGATTGGTGATCAACTAATGGCAGATGGGGTGAGACGGCAGTCAACTCTGAAACGATGAAAGCGACAAGGAACACGAGTAGAGAAGACACACGCTTTACTCTTCCTCGGAAAAGACACCAGAAGATAACACTATTACCTCCGTTATCTCTGCGTGCACCTCTGAAGTGTACAGGACGAAAGCGATGAAACTTGGACGGCTCCGAGTCCGCCGATCTTCGTGAGGAGCCGATCTGCGAGTGAGAGTGAGAGAGATACTAATGAGATTGTGCATAGTATAATAATTGGCATGTAAACCCATCAATATCGGACATATCGGATTCAGTGGGTGTGTGGGAAGGCAGGTCACCTGACTCTTGGATCGCGTGACCGGACTGAGGAAGCCCGAGGCATGGAAGAAAAGAGCCTGACCTTCAAGCGCGTGAGAGGTCCAGAACGCGCCGAGAGGTCCGTTGAAAGAAAATGTGGGCCGGACCGATGGCACGAAGATGACTACTAACGCACTGGAATCACTGAGATGATTCGGAGGTGGGTGGGTCGCGAAAAGAGGAATAAGATGCGAGAGCGCGCAGGGAGTGAAGGAAGAGAGAAAGGACGAGGGCCATGGGCGTTCGCCCGAGACTTAAGTATGCCACGAGAATGATGGGAAGCTATCGAGGAAGCTGGGTTCGGGCCCTTGAGGCGCGGCCGGCACGAAGGCCAAGTCACAGACCTAAAGGTGCGTTCCTTTGCATGGGACAACCAAGGTTCTAACCAGACTCGGTAACAAATAAATGGCGCCACTCGTACCTCTACTGTGTTCCCAGTATGAACAGAATGCTAAGAAACCAAAATTCGATTCCCTGTGCTGTGTGAGACCGTTGCTTGCAGTGACACTCAGCTAAGATTCTTGCCAGCTGAAATGGAACTTGTAACGGACGAATTCTGACACGTCGAAGCTAAAAAAAGACCCACGGATTGTCATGGAGGCACTACTAGATTCACTACTCCAATCCTGGATCCCATGTCAAATCAACCCACGTGGTTGTGTGTGAAAGCGAACTTGAAGTGCTGGCAGGATAATGCATGCCATCCGTGTCTATCACCGAACTCAGTCATCCTTGAGTGCCCGTACCGCGGTGCTGATACCATCCGAGGCTCCCAGGGATGTCCATGTCAGCGATGTCATGTTGCATGTAGCGGAAGTGCGCGCGTTGCACCGACAGACGGGTTAGAACATAACATCCCGTCGACGGGCGTCGTGCGCCACAGGCTCCAGATCGGGTCTGTCACTGGCATTTTGTCAGAGTTGCCATACGATGGTCATGTTGCTCGTGTTACGGAAAAGAACCAAAGTCAGAAAGTCCTCTATCATTCAAAAACTTGGGACTCACGTATATCCACTTGCCAACCTTCGTCGTTTAACGCCGTTTACCGATCGTCTTGCTTATATAATTTGCATAGTGGAGGCCGTCTACCCCAGCAAACCCGCGGTAGGCTATTAGCCTCAGCGTCCATACATCCTCCACCATTATGTGTCAGGCTACGGCCCTCCGTGCCTTTCCGCTCGGCGTGGCGAAACGCCTCGTCTCGCTTCGGGATTGAAACATGACGATCAAACAAGTGCCACGGTGCCGAAAGTTGGTCGGGTGCAGGGGCTAGCGCCATAGTTTCACAGTTGCGATGAAACACTTCCGGACCCACGTCAAATCATGATACACGAGGACCGGAATGATAAGATAAGCGTGACACGGCACGACTTGCTGATTGGAGACGGGAACCCGAAGTGATTTCGTTGGCTCTTGTGGCTCGTGTGACCATGTAGGGCCCTGGCAGCCTTCTAACACTTCGCAGGTCAATTCTTATCTCCCGCACAATCCCACTCACCTTCCCAGAACACGCCAAACAGCTCTTTCACCTACCGGATAGATCTGTCTCGGAGAATGACTCACATAGTATCTCGTCGTATTCTTCCGACCGGACTATTCCTCCGTGCCACGTCGGTCTCGTCGCGTGCCTTTGCCGAAGAACCAGCAAAGAGAAGAATCACAACTAAAAAAAAGTTGAGTTAAACACATTGGCCGTTCGAAAATGTTCACTTCTCGTCCAGATGGCTGAACAAAAAAATCATTGAGCCTTTTCGTAAGTCCAAGATACAATGACCACTGCAATCAAACCAGGGCCCGAGTCAGCGTGACTACATGATATTCACCAGAGGAAGGCCGCGGTGTCGGCTACTATCGGCTACTATCACTGCCGGCTACCATCGGCTACCACCACATAACCATCGTGTACCAATCGAATATCGAGATTGAATTCGTTCATCAGATTATATTCCAAGTGTATGAATGAGAGCACACCGAACGAGCCCCGAATTACCTGGTAACCCGGCCCACATGACAATATACTGTATACCGTACAGTATACGGCAGCACACCGAACGAACCCAAACCGCACTCAACGGACAGATGATTTCGGATCGTCGTACTCACACAGGAGTCCTCGACAAGCCGTCACCACTCCCACCGGTGAGCTTGGGGCTCGAATCCAAACGTCCTCGTATTCGTCGCAACCCAAACAAACGCCACACCAAACCCCGTAAAAACAAACACCGCCCCAAAACCGCACCGCGCACCCTCACACGACATGCGCCTGTGGATCAATCAGATCGAGCTCCCGAATATCCACACCCTCAAACGACCGGTTCTTCACCCGCCTGCTCTCCAGCTCTCGTTTGGTCAGATACAGGTGGAGGAGGTGCACGCAGTCCTTGGCCTGGGGGCGTCGCGTCGCGTCAGTATCAACATCAGGGGTGTCGCTCCAGGAGGACACGGCAAGGGATGAAACCACGACTTACGACGGTGAACAACCCCAGCCCCAACGAGTTCCGCCACCTAGCCAACGAGCCACCAAGGAAAATTAGCACCCGGACCACCCAAGAACGAGAACACGCACCAAACGGGATCACACTCGGCCCAGGCGTACGTCCCCCTCCACGCGACGCTCAGCCCCAGCATCCCCGCCACACCAAGCTTTTTCAACATTCCCATCTCAGCGAGCGTCTTCCCCCCAAACACTCCCCGCGGACCAAACACCCCGAATTCCCCCAGCGGAGCGCCGGTCCCAGACCCGGTCGTCAGCCCCAACGGCCCCAACCGTCCCGCCGCGCGCAAGGGCGGACGCACGGCAAGGAATTTGCGCAACAGCATCGAACGCTTGGATAGCCAAAAAAGGAGCGAACCCATCATGGACGATATCCGAGGGATGATCAGCGCACCGCCGATCAATCGACCGAGTGACGTGCCCGAGACGCGAATCGTGTTTTCAGCCGCGGCCGCCACATCCCCAGCGCCATCGTCGTCATCGTTCGCCCCCGCGGCGTCCCCGTTGTTACCCTGCCTTGGTCCCCGGTTTGCCCTGCCAACCGGGAGCGCACCTGGAGGAGCCAACCCGTCTTCCTCGTCGATGTGAGCGTTCACCCGGATCCTCAAAAACGGTTCGTCCTCGACGACAGCACCCACCAGTACCCGTTCACCTCTCTGGCCCTGACCATGCTCTCCGCCAGTCCCCAACGTCGAATCAAGCACCCATTTTGAAATTTGTGAAAAGAGTCGTTTGTAGCCCTCCCGAACGATGGGAAAGATGAACAGGCCGAGGATAAAAGGGGGTGGCGGCCAATACGGGAGGAGGGGGAACAGGTCTTTTCCGGGCTGTCTGGTAGGCGACGCTCCACCGGTCCTGGCTCTATCACCATCTCCCACCACTGGCGTACTCGTGGGCCACGCAAGCAATAATGGAATGAGCGGGGTGACGTTGGATCGAAGTGGAAGTCGGGAGAATATGAGGGCGAGCGGAATCAGCGGGAGATTGATGAAACTGTGCCAGGGCCAGTTGGATGGATCGTCCGTCAAGAGAATATCAAACATCCTGCACGGCGGCGTAAGAGTGGCACCAAGTCGACACAAGACAACGGAGCTCACTCTGCCCCAAGAAATTCACGCACGGCATATGCCCCGTACGCAGTGCTGAGTATGTACAGACCTGAACGCGCGCCATCGATGAGCGACGAGCCATGATCGGGGGGAACAGGACGACGTACCAGTGCCGAGGCTGATGACGACGACGGTCAAGCTCCCCACGCTGACGACCTTGCCGATCATGGATAGTCCCTTGTTGCCCATGTCCAGCCAGCGAAGTGGCCATGGATTGGAGCTCGTCAACTCGTAGGCGGTGCCACACTGAGGGCATTTGAGCGCGTTGGAGGCGCGGGAACGGGTGGATTGGGAGGACTGGATCCAGCGAAGGAGGCAGGATTCGTGGGCGATGAGCGTGCAGGTACATGGATGCGTCCATGCGCGAGGAGGTGTTCCTGGGGCTGTGAATAACGTTGGCAACTGGTGGAATAATATAACTACAAACGACGCACAATCGTACCGCTCTTCCTCCCGACAAATGTAGCAGAGCTTGACCTGAACGTCGAGCCGTGAGCATGTACTATGAATGCTGCGGTCTGCATACCTTGAGGTCATCGATGGTGGGCACTCGCCGCGTTGGGTGCATGATGGAAGTTGGAGAACAAGCTGTAACGCAGCATCGGGGTCACTTGTTTTGAATTGGGCGACAATGCGGTGCTACTGAGTCAATAGGTAAAAACGAGTCTCATGGTATTCACCACAAGCTATGTACGACATCGAACTTGGCGTATAAAACATGACAAAACGCGCGCTAGACAAGACAAATCGTATCAAAACGAACTGGGGATACTAACCAACTCGTCCAGAGGCTCAATGCTCATACGGAGGGGTCTGGGCGGCCGCCCGCTCCCTTTCCCGATCATCGAGATCCTTTTTCGCGTCCTCCATCGGCGGAGTCCTTGCACCCCGGTCTCTGTCGTCGGTCCTCCTCCTGTCGGCAGGGGAAGGGCTCCGCCTTCTTTCTGGAGATCTGCTGCGTCTCCTTCTATCTCTTCCATCTCTGTTGTCGCGATCCCTATCAGCCGCGTCTCGATCCCTGTCGACGCCGTTGCTGCGGTAGTCGCGTTCGTCACGAGGGTCGGGGCGACGACGAGGGCTACGGGAACGGTCGCGTCCACTGGAACGATGAGGGAGCGGAGAACGCCTATCGTAACGCCAGACCGACGAGGGTGGGTTTTTGGCCCACTGGACTCGAGTGAGCAAAGAGCAATATCGACGAGGCAAAGGACCGACCTGGATACTCAACCGTGAACCTTCAAAGTATCTTCCATGCCTAGACGCAGTCGGATGAGTAAAGCGAGGTGGAGCGAGATGACGACATACATATCATAATAGGCGTCCTCTGCGTCACGTTGGCTACGGAACTCGACAAAGGCATAGCTACGAGACGCGGGATTGAGCGATCGTTCCGAGGGTTTTGTAAGATTCGAAATAGCGATAAATCGGGACGAAATGAAACGGAATCCGTAGCCGAAGATGCAATTTTTTTCCCGCGCAACTCGCAAGGATCGTGAACGACGAGGCAGCGAACGACGACGAACCCGCGTGTCAAGGATCGGTATCGACGAGTCACTTCTCCAGAGGTCTCGCTCGCGTTCGTATCGTGTTGGGACGACGGGACGACGGAGGCACCGCGAGGCCT
This sequence comes from Sutorius australiensis, assembly GCA_038089915.1. Lineage (NCBI taxonomy): Eukaryota > Fungi > Basidiomycota > Agaricomycetes > Boletales > Boletaceae > Sutorius > Sutorius australiensis. The sequence continues at coordinate 14,658 of JBBPLR010000417.1, forward strand.
CGACCGTGGAACGCACGCGTCGACTGGATAGGGCAAGGGGGTTCAAAACGAATCTTGCGAGACACTTACGGGTTGGAGCTGGCATGGGGGTTGCGCGGTGCTGGTACGTCGCATCGCACCAGAGGGCCATAGCTGTCAAGCCACGAAAATGACATTAAAAATGCGGAAAAAAAGAGGTAGCTACGTGGACGCACCGCTCAAACTCGTAGGCAAGGTCGCGCGCGCGCGTGGACGGGTGGAAACCGCTAACGAAGAGAATGCGCGGCATTATGAGTCCTTTTTACGAGTTTTTTATCCTTTGGTAGGTTGGCGTGTAGGATGTGGTGGAGAGCAAAGAACTCAAATCGAAAACAGCGGAGCATGAATGCCATCCTTGCTTGGTCGTGTTGTTATTGTGGCGCTAAAACGCGTCTTCGTCGTCGAGCACAGTGAGCACGTCGTACACCGCGACGACGACGAGCATGCACCGTGTCGCCATTCACGCCCGACACATTTCGTCGTTGCTCACCGTTGCGCCCCTCGAACAGCGCACTCTCGGGTTCTCCAAGTTTGCACACAGAATCACCAACGAACCCACCTGGGAACTCATCTCACTCCTCCGCCATGCCGACCCGCACGACCCGACTTTGCGTGACGTTCTCCAACGCTGCGGAATACAACCCGACGAGTGGTCGCAGTGGTACCCCGTCGTGTGCGCGCCGACCTTGGACCACGCACTCGACCGCTTGTCACACCGCACACCGTCGTGGGTCGTCCTCGCGCTCGCGTCACACAAGGTCAAGTCTCCCAACGATGCCCAGTCGGTCTTGTACGATCTCGCTCTCCCTCTCACGTCGATTTTCCCTCCGATTGATAAGATCCACGCCTTTCCGGTGTGCATCCTCACTGCGCACTCCCTAGCCTATTTCTCGCTCGTGTCTCTGCTCCGTCCACTCACGTCGTACCTCATCGGCCTTCCCCCACATCCGCCACACGAGTCGTTTCACTTTAACACGCTCCTCCAGGCCATCTCTCTCTTTGACAGATCACGCGTGGCATCCGATGTTGTCATCGACGTCTTGAAAGAAATGGAAAACAGAAGCTTGACGCTCTGGTCAAACACGGAAAGGGCACTGATCAGGGACAACTTTCGCTCTCCACAGCTGTTGGATTACTTCCGTCGTCGTGGCTCCTCCCCGCCTGGACAAGCCGAGAAACAGCAAAGGTCGGAAGCATGGCTGAGAGCATATGCATCATTTGGCAAGGTACAACCGAGCGCGCACTACCTGCACGCCATCAGAAAACAGTGTCTGGAAAATGGCATCACCCCACCTTATACTACCGAGGACAGCTTGACTGGAGATGGCGAACACGTACAGGGGACAGCACACAAGGCGAATACTCACTACCTTCGATCCATGCGAGATGACCGTCAGTCCGCTTTCCAACACTTCCACCAGCTGCTCAAGCTTGACCTCACCAAATCTCGCCAGCCTTCCCTTCCACCTGATGCAACTAACAAGTCAAACATTGACATTTACGATTGGACCACAGCTCTGTATGCTGGCGCGCATGACCGCACCCTCTCCGCCAGCTCTCTGCTCGAGCTATTCAGGGCGACAAAGGAAGGAACCAACGCATATAAGCCAACCAGGGCGACGTATACGGTGGTCATACAGGGCTTGCTGTGGAGGAACGCTCTGGAAGATGCACAAAAGCTATGGGACGAGTTTGTCAGCGAGGTGGTCAGCGCGCGGGGCAAGAGAGAGGAAAACGAGATGAAGATCGACAGAAAGGCGCTGTGTGTAGGTGTCGACGTGCTCATCCAGACTGGACGTACCGAGGAAGCCCTGTATCTACTCAACGAGGCCGTCAAGAGGGACATGGAACAGGTTACAGTCTCTCCGCCAAGCACGTCTTCCGCCGTCCGAGCCTCGGCCTCGCCGTACCTCAAAGTCCATCCGATCCATGCGCTCTTTACTGCCCTCCTTCGCATCCGTCGTCCGGATGCGATTTTTTACATCTGGACGCACTTGACATCTCTGTATTTCGTTCCTCCCACCAACTTGATGCTTCGCATATTGCTCAAGGCGGCGATGCAGGCGTCAAAGATGGACGGGGAGAGCGTCAAGGGAGCCATGAGGTGGTACATGGCTGACAGTAGACTATTTAAAAAGGATGGCGGACCTATCGCTCCGATGATGACCCCATACAAGCCTGCAGAACCCTCAGTACTGTGCGACTGCGACCCACCACCTTCCGATCCTAGTCCCCAAAGCGCGCAGCACGCGCGCGTAGAGACGAGAACCGACGAATCCAGCGCGTCCCGTGAGACGCTCGCTGCTCGCCTCCGCACCCTCCTCCAAACGTCCACACCCCCGCCCGTCGTCGGCATCTGGGCGAACCGCCGCTCGACAGACGTCGCAAGGTCCATATTCAGGGGCATGATCTTCGGCAACTGGCCATCCCTACGCTCTGCTGGTCCGTTCGGAGGCGGCGTGACGAACGCCCGCACCAAGGGCAACGACAGCGTCTTCCAAGAGCTTGCGCGTGTCCTCTCACGCCGCCCGGACCACTTCCTCCCACCCAACCTACCACCCGCGCACCTGACCCTCGCCTCAGCGCGTCAAGCGCCGACGACGTCGCACCCTGGTACGGACATGAACGAACGCCTAGGTCCGCCGTTGCCGACAGTGGTACCCTCGGAGAGCACCTTCGCGGCGTACATTGCCCTTCTTGGGTTGTCGTCTCGCGCGGAGGAGATCCCGGAGGTGTTGGTGTGGATGCGGTCGTTGGAGGTATTGCCCAAGACGGGGACACTTGCGGTTGCGTTGGTGTTTTGGATGGAGGTTGGGCTGCGGGGACCGGTGTTTGAGGACGGGTGGAGGCGGGGTGCTGATGGGGGTGGGGGTACGCGTGGATCGGATGGTGCGGGGCCGAGGACGGAGTATGGGGCGTTGCGCGCGTGGGTGGGCGAGTGGGTGGGCGAGAGGGCGCCAACGGAGGAGGACATTTATGCGGGGATCAAGAGGGTGAGAGAGATGCGGGACGGGCAGTTTGGGAGGCGGGGTGTGCATGTGGTTGTTAGAGATGCGAAGCGCGAGGAGGAGGAGGAAGTGTTGTGTGTGGACAGTACTTGATAGTTTGCCTCCGCGGGACTTTTTTCGACCAATCAAAGGCGGTGCTGCTCTATTGAGTCGGAATTTGTTCGAGGATCACAGTGAACTTGACATTTCCCTCTGGTATGTACGACGTCTCGTAGGGCCCGAGTACTGATTTGAGTTCAGGCGATCCAAGACTCGGACTTGTTGCGTACACCGCGATCGCGACGGCTTCCAAGCTGGTGGGCTTGAGTTATTCTCTTTGTGCCGCTATAGCGAGTCCTCCGAATTTGTACCCGCAAGATTTGACGCTGAGCCACCCGTTCCAGCTTCTTTGCCCTCTCGCATTATTCCCCACGATCAATGGAACCGTTTTCCTACGTCGACCGCACCGAACCCAGTTCCCCTACGCCAACCTCATTTACCACTCCCAGCTTAACTTCCGAGCCACCCTCCACCCGACCCTCCGAAGACTTCAGACGGTCCCTAGCCGAACTCAAAGACCTCGGACGAACGGTATACAAAGAAGTCTGGGACGAATTCTACGACTGGGAACCTGGATACTGCGCAGATATTCTCAGGACAGTCACACAGCCGATCTTGGCGTCCAAACGCCAAGTCGCGCGCGTCGCCGGGGCGATGGTGATGCGTCTTCAAGTCGACGACTCTCAGAGTGGGGATAGGATCGAGGATGGGACGGATAGCGTGGCGATGTCTGTCACTCACTTTTCCTCTGGCAAGCTTCGTGGTGCCTATGGGCAGACAAAGAAGGTATCGATACCCGTCACCACCATCGACGCGTACCCGCCCCACCCACAATACGAATCGTGCGCCCCTGCGTCCAGGAGCGTCCTTGTGCGTCACTCTCTAGGGGAGACGCTCACCTTTTTGCCATACGCTGATGACGAGCGATTTCCGGCTGAGGAATATCAAGCTGAATTTCATCATTTGGAATGGGAAGATCCGTCTGATCCCGATGGTGAGCGGGTTTCTTTTTTGCGCTTGGTCATGTAAGACAACTATTGGACGTTAGTGGAGATGATCCAGATAGAGACCGTTAGGAGATTATATGGCCTACATCAGATTGACATACAAGATATCGACCGTATCAAATTATTCAAGGAACTCCGTTACTCACACAATGTAGGGTTGCTATATGAGCAATCGCAGAGGTTGGTTCTCATGCCGTATGCACAGTTGATTTTTTTTCATGCCATCACCATCAGGGATGTGCTTCATTGGCCTGGTGCCTTCAGGTTTCAAGAAATCACTAATGAACTATTCTTCCCTGTCTGCACCCCTGATCCAGATGATCTCAGGCAAAGGCTGATGTCTAATTTGAGGGTTTTCTGCCCAAGCATAAATTGCCTGCATGCAACCTGTGAAACCCACAGTTCCCAAGGTATACATCTACCATCATCCTTGGATAAGCCCCAACTTAAAAGGATGAACAGATGAACAGATTCATGCTAGTAGTTATATTCCTTCTAGAAAGCCAAGTTGGACTGGACAGGATATGATATTAACTGAAGGAGTTCCATGTGGTCCAGATTGTTTCAGACACATACAAGATTTTGAAAGGTTTGTGGTAGGTGTGTCATGTCAAAGTTGATGAGACCTTTTCAACCTGGGCAATAGGAAACTTTACCTCCTTCCCCTAGCAAGGCCCACCACACAGGCTCCATGGATACACTTGAAACTGTCCTTGGAATTGCACCAGATTTATTTCCCTGCCAACTGGCTATCATATGTCTCAGGCCATGCAAACAGGTAAAATATGCTCATGAAAATGGCAGTCTTTGTAAACCAACACATCTAAAATGCAATAGGTCTTTGTGCAAAGATTGCAGCTGTTTCCAGATCATACAACCCATTCAAATCCATCAGATGAGTTGTTAGGAGATGCTGATGCTGATGGGAAATCCAATCATTCACAACAAAGAACAAGAACTAGAGATAAATTGAGGTTTGGTGAGGTTGTTTCATTTCAGATGGTCTGAAGTGGCTAAGTAAAATACAGTTGATGAATCAAGTGTCTTCCAATGTGAACTGTAAGAAATATGAACACTTCTTTTGTTTTCCTGCCAGAATCACTTCAACTTTTATGTTTCAGGCTAAAAGCTTGTGCTCATCCTGGTTTATGCACAA
>JBBPLR010000419.1:0-19801 GCA_038089915.1 Sutorius australiensis
AGCCGAATGCTCTTCCCAATTTCGCTGACGATGAAACGTGGTACCGTTACGTGCGTTGGGCTCGTTCATTTAGAACCCAGTGAATCCCTGACACTTTATTGAACCAGACTCGACTGATCAATCGGACGTGGTCCGAACGTTACGTCGAGCTCGGTCATAGCAGGGCATAGTTCCTAGCGTACAAGAGGAAGGTTTTCTGACGTACACAGTGTAACTGCGTCTGGGGCGTAGACCCCTATGAAGGATGTTCGTCGCCAGGAAAGGTAGACACGTTTTGTTCCGTGGGTAGTTAGGGGGCGAAATCTGCCTGATTGCGCCGTGATGGTCGGCGATGATACCCCTGCTGAAATGAACCAGGGCTATAAGGTGTACTTGGACTCCACCCCCGCTGCCCACCATACAATGACTGATCCTAACAAACCTTTCCCCTCTGCGGAACACGCATTTACTTCCTTCCTCAAATCGAACGATCCGCTAGGCTTATTTGCCGAGTCCGATTGTGATGCCCTCGGTCGTGCAATTGAAGACACCCTGATGCCGCTCACGTTCCCACCCCTGGAAGCATTACCATGCTCAAATCGCTGCCCGAATCCGGCTAGGTCACCTTGTAGTAGGTGCAAACTGGTGTCGTACTGTTCACAGGTGAGGCCAGCTCTGACGATGACTTATGCTGGCATGACGGTATTTCGAAGAAATGCGAAAAAGAACACAGGAACGTTCATAAACGAAGCGAGTGTATACCTCAGTGTACGAGCGGAAGCTGATCAGTCTTAGGTTGTGGTGTTCCACCTATTACTGGCGATTTGAACGCTCGCCGGGTTGCTTGCTCTCAGGAAGACTCTCAGCCATCTTCACCGAGATCACCATCCCTGCATAGTAAAGAGATCGCGCCAATCGCGGTATCGCAGTTCGTTTTATTCCCCCTTGGACAACTGTTTGCCAACTGATTGGCTTGTGAACATAGATCTGGAAATTTGCCTGCCGTAGATATAATCAACCTCAAAAACAACGAAAAGGATAAGACGAGAGATTTTTCGCTTGCCTTTGTAGGTGGGTTATCCCTTTGGCCCTACCCTCCTTTGTTCTCAAGCTTTATCTCGGCTAGACTCTGGAGACCTTCGGAACGTCATCCGCACAGTCAATATGCTGGGGTCTGACTATACAGGGCGCCTCCATATTCTCCTCAATGACACCTCAAAAACCACCGTATCGCGCAATATCGTTCTACTTCTGATTCTCGGTGCAATGCCCAACGAAGCGGTTGCCGCAGACATCGCACTACAATTGTGGTACTCTGCCTTTTTGCCGGAAGAGTACCGCCTTCGTATCCTTGCTCTATCGGTGTTGATTTTACAACAACACGCAGACAAGACAGAACCTCTTTACGTCGATCTGGGCCGACACGCGAAATTGGCTTGTCTGGTGCCCCAGGAGATAACAGACCATCTGTTATATACTGTTGGCCCCACCCTGTCAACATCACAAGCGCGGGATGAGTACGACCGCGCCTGTTCAACGTCAGCTCGACTGGACGTCAGAAATCGAGCGTTGGTGGGGCTGAAACCCTGTCATCGCCTCGCATTCATGGCGTTTTGGCGATCTGGAGTTGTTCTTCCCTATAGCGTCGCAAGTGACCACCATACGGCGCCCAACTCTTCCCTGTTTTCATCCTGTGGTAGTTGGCTTCCAGATAACGTCGAGAACCCACTTGCATCTTGGGAGTAGGTCGCTAACGTTCGACTGACATTGCTACACTCACATCCATGTACAGTCCTAACGAGATCGTGAAATCGGGGCAAGTGTATGGGGCCACGCCCGAGGACATCTATGGCTGTCTCTACTTTTTCCTCTCCGACCAATTACGAACGTTCGCAAAGCGTATTCGGGAACTTGACATCACCTTCCGCGTGTTCAGTACTGCTGCAGAAACACTCGGCCGAGATATTGCGGGTGGACAGTACTCGAAATACGGCTTGACGCCGAGCGCCCGGTTCGACCGCATCGACTTTGCACATACGCTCGCAGACCCCATGTATACCCGAGGAGCGTTGCAATCGTGGACACCCTTGTTGGCGCCGGGGGATACGGCCGCGATCGTGGGTGTCTTTTCCGACTGGACAAACATTCAAAAGGACGGCAGCGTTGCCGGAGCTGACGAAGCCGCCGTCGCTCCAATTGTTGAAAAGTTGAAGAAGCTGAGCAGGGTGACCCGTTCATCTTTGTGTCTCAACCCAATGGCCGTTCACGCGATTTCCTTTCTTTACCGTATGATAGCTGCCACCCGGAACCACGTTAAAAGATGCGATGGCCATGGAAACGGCGCAGCTTGACGCAGCGTACAACAACTCAAAAGCGTTTTCAAGATTTCTAAAGACCGGCTCCCTCAGTGACGTGCTTCGTGAGATGTCACTCAAGCGTCGCCTGAGACACAAAATCCTCCCACAGGTGTGTGCCCCATGTACTCCGGACCAAGGCCAACACCGAAGCACTTGCAGAGGATCAGGATGCCAATAGACGCAAAAGCGTCGGACTTGCCCCATGTTCCGGACGACGAGACGTGGTACCGCTACGTGCGTTCATTCCTGGTCTGCGGTGAATATGCGGCCTTATTGATCCTCCCTTCCATAACGTGGATAGGTGGGCTTGGCTAGGGTTTCGTTCACAGCGCGTTATGTAGAACTTGTTCGCTCGGCGTAGCAGTGTACAAAGCGGTATACCACCTACCAGGAATCCAGAGGCATGTATGTTTTTGTGTCCTGTCCTGAAAGCGTCAACCGATTACTACTGCACTTGGGAGGCCTTGTATACATGGCCACTGCTACCATTCGCGTGTACATAATCCCACAACGCAATGCTGATCAGGACATGTCAGCTAGTCAAGACACGTGATTCGGTGATCAAGTTGTCATTCCGTACGCCATACCCGTGGTGTCTGCAGATTAACGCCACGGGAACGCCATCAAGATTACCCAAACGGAATTGAATAAGGAAGAGAGTAAGGTACAAAAATACAAGCTGCATGGTATGTGTCCTCTTGATGTATTAGATGTATCACTCCTCAAGCTTGGAAAGACAAAGGACCATAGGTCTAATGTCAACGTTGAACGATGTGTCCCACCTTCAGCAACTGTAATAAAGGTGCCAGCCATGCTGGCACATCGATCATGAACCAATATTGAACGTCGCCTTGCTCTCCCTGCCGTGATCCGCTTTGACTGGGATCAACCCTCAAATGAGAACATGTTGCATTCCGTCGTGTCTTGCATCTCAACCCCACCGTTCGCTGGGACGGTCTGTCGGTCACACTACATTATTTGTCTACAAGATAGAACACTCACCTTTCGACGTTTTCCTGCGGCGTAAAATGAAGGTTTCTCCTTCGTAGTATTCGTTTTCAATTGCAACTGGGGTGTAGCTCCAGGATTCACAGACCCACTTGACTTCGAGGAAGGCTGCTCTGGTGTTCGGAAGGTCTTGTCTTTCTTCGCCTTTGTAGTCCCTGTCATGAGGGGCCCTTTCAACTTCAGGATAGCTTTGGATGCACCACAAATACCATGGGGTAAGAGGGGTTTCTTTCCATGGTATATGTTTGAGCGTGTGGTTGGAAGATCTGATAAGCCCGATTCTGGCCTGGTACAAGAGGATATGGACTGCAGCAACATTAATATGAAAGCAGGAGTGTAGTCGAGTCAACAAACCTCCTCCTCATAGCCAAAGTCAAAGAGGGTTGCAGGGGCAGTCGGTACCTCGGTCTGAAACCATCATGGAAACCAGTACCAGAAACAAAACAGGGAAACCCTTTACCTGGAGCAGGTCAACATCAATATCGTCTAAACTACCATCACCACCATCACTACCCTCAGGGCCGGGTTGCGACCCAGGTGAAACCAACATTGCAGACTATTCCATGTACAGTCAGTGTGGTTTGTCTGGTGGCGACAAGGCGAACACCCACCAAAGACTCCTCCTGATTATTGCGGCCATTGGAAGAACTTAGTGAGTGGTTTATCTGGTGATGACATGGCGAACACCCACAGCCCTGGTATCCTGGGTACCGTTGGATCCGTCGGAAGAATTAGCGGAGACCTCTTGATTAGTGGGGCCAGCAGCTTCTCTCTTATCTGGTGTGCCATAGTTTCGTGATCCATTCGAGCCACCTGTAGCTTTATAATGCGACTGTCATCATGAGACAGAATACCCATGTGGAAGCCGCGTTGGCAGACAAGTAACAAACCTTCTTCCGATCTTTCCGCAGTCCGGTAAAAACCGCGACCGTCTAGGCGAGACAGTCAATCAGAATTACTGCAGGAAGAAGTCTCAACGCACCGGGGGTCTCCTCTCAGCCATCTCTGCAAGTTCGAAGTTTTCGCTCTTAGCTGTGTCCGTGAATGAGGCCGAAAATCAATGGGTAGGGAATCGAGTTGGTGGTCGTCAGGAAGTTCTTGCACACCACTGGAGTTGGCCCCGAACTCGCTGACTTTATAGCAAAGTCTGCGCTGCAATCACCGCGTGTCCTACACGTGCCTCCCATTTCCATACGGATCTTCCACGTACTTCACTATGGATGCTAAGCACTCGGTCGATTCCAAGATCCGACGGAGGTCCTGAGGCGATGCCATGCCCAAGAAAACCTCACGACATCGACAAGCCCAAGGACATATGTTGGCAGCATGGTAGTATACAATATTACAGTAATGTCGATTAGATATATACGGTTTACGGTTTGACACAAAACTATACAGTACATGGTGAATTCCGCCTCAAGCGCTCCAAATCCCAATCGATTGCTTTTACAATCATGATGGATGAAGCTTGATCATGAATGCACGATCACTGATCCCGCCACTAGTCCATCTCCGAGAGTACTGTCTCCCTGTTGCGAAACACCACCGCTCTCTCGTACTCCTCGTCGAAATCGACGTTAAAGATGTGATCGGGGACGACCATCCCATAGTCTTCGTCGTCGTCGTCAACCTTGTCGTCGACCTGCCCTCCGATGACGAAGCGATGGATGGGATTAGGAGGCGATGATGATGGTGGACTGGGCCTGACAGGTGTGGCCATCTTCACGGCGACATCACACCTGGTCTGATCGCGCTGAAACAGACCAAACAACAGCTCCCATCTGGCGTACCACGATAGATGCCATCCGCAGAAGCTGTTCCATGACGACGAACTTCGCGGCGACGAAGCGTCCTCCAGAGATTCCGGAGGAGATTGACTGGCAGGCACTGGACTACCGTCTGCAACGAGCGTTGAGTCGGATCCTTCGTCTGTCGAGCCGGACGAAGTATACGAGCTCAACGTCGATGTAGATGAGGACGCTTGAATCCGTGGCGAGTCCCATACAGGTGTGGATGGCGCTGCCGATGCAGATCTGTGGTGCATGTCGAACATGAAGAGCATCTTGTGGAGCGTCCACAGAGGGAACTTGAAAAAGCATCGATCCATGTCGACAGAGTGGGGATCCCTCAATGCCGCGATGTCACCAACACGGGGAAAGATGGAAGGAGTGGCGTCTTGTTCGAGTCTGCTTGGGGAGTGGCCAGCGAGATCGCGTTCCAGTCCCGACGGAGGGGTGCACGTACATGGTGGCGGGCACTCAACGACGTGTGATTGGGCTATGTCGAGGCCCGTATATGCGTCGGATTCCAGTTTTTGTGCATCCCCTTGCTCCACCCGTGCCCATTCTTCGTGCCGCGAATTCCAAAGCAGCTTCTGTTGCAGAAGGGCACTGCGAGAGAGACCGTGATGGGGGTAGTTGAGTCTCTCCGGAGAGGAGCGGGGTGGCGGAGTGGCTTCTTGCATATCGACGTTAAAATGCACCAAAAGGGGGCGGATTGGTATAGGAGACCGGGGTTGGATGGTGGACTCCCGTGTTTGCTCTCGTGGTGCGGGGGCCGTATGTGATGCATGGGTGTTTTGGCTGGAACGCGAGTCCGTAGGTTGTGGTGAACCGCCGCCGTCACCCTCCACAACCTGAAGACGGGGGCGATCTGGAGGTGGTGTATCTATCTCGAGGGAATACTGTTCAATAAATGGCGGGAGATTATCACCCATTTCCGGTTCGCCCTCCGTTTCAAAAAGAGAGCCACCGTATTGAGGGTCCTGCATACAAAAGTCGAAACGACTGGGAGAACGAGGGGGCGTCTGGGGTTCGTCCGACTCGCCCAACAATGGTGATGGTAGGTCCATGACAAGATGAAATAAAGGACAAAAAAGAAAGCAAGACAAGCGAGTCCTGGTGGTCGCGGGCGTGCTTTATGTACGCGTCGATTGTGAGAGTCGAAAGGCATAAAGCATCGCGAGACTCTCAGTCACGTGAATTGGCTTTGTGGAGGTCAACGAATTGAATTGGGTGGATACAGACACACCAGCTTATTTCCTGCCGAATCTCAACGTCGTCTTTCGCATCTTTTCCGAGTGCTCAGAGAACGGCACTATGTAACCACCCAATGATGCTACCAGTCCAATCCTCTGATCTGAAACGTCGTCCTTCTCCGGGGGCGCGGGAACAACCTGAATGATCGACTGGGTCTCGACGCTGTGGATCTCGATCGTGCCGTTGGACAAGAGTGTCGTGATGTTTGGGTAGTCCAGACCTATCGGTGTCGGTACGTGTAAAAGACATGTTGTATCACAACTCACAGACAGAGAGTGGGTGGCTCGGCCATTCAAGAGTTCCTCTGACGGGGTCGCCCTCTCCCGTGATAAAGACACCAAGGGTGGTCGCACCGGTCCACGAGAGTAGGAGAAACTCGATTCCGCCGACGACGACGATGAAGGGCTTGACCGGGGTTGGGTTGTCCACTGCCTGATTGACCGGAAGTACAGGAAACATCTGAGCAGTGTGCAAATCAACAATATTGTAATATTGGCTGTCCGCAACGCAGAGGTATTGTCCCGCACGTCGCGCTAGCTGAGCTCCTGGTTGGAATGGGATTTCCTATTCTTCAGTCAGCACCACCGTGGTTCATAAAGTCGACTCAGTCTCACTCGGGAGTAAACCAGGCGTTCTTCGGACAGACTATACAGCGCAATAGCATTACGCTTTATGATGCAAAAGTCAACCGGTTGCAGTTTGGTGGAAGCATCGTGTGCTGTGGGTGCGACTCGGGACAGATGGTGTTGATCAACGGCAAACGTTTCCACATGCCGTATGGGCTTGATACTGGGTACGGGATCGAGCGAGGGTAACGTATAGAAGTGGACTTGGCGATCTTTGAATGCATTTAGAGTGGGGTCGCGTGCGACAATAGCGTGTGCTTACCGGACAAGATCAACACACGGGACATGTAAGGGATGAGCACGAGCTCGTCGATGGGTTTCCCGCTTGGGAGGCTCTGACGTGAGAGCAGCGCGTACGAGGCTTGCTGAGGCAAGATGTTATGCGCGCCCAGGACATGACCAGCAGACTCACTGGTTCAGGCTGAAGAGCGTACCGAAACAGCTCGCCGTTGTTGCACCCCACGTAGACCTCGGACCCTGAATCACATGGGGTCAGGGAGATGGTACGGTCCAAAACTACCATGCATACCGAGTGCCTGGGCAGATGAGACATGACCAGCAGTTATCTCGGGTATGAGGGGTTGTATGAGGTAGGGAGGGACACCGTCCATGGACATGGATCAAGTCAGACGTTGGTACGTAAACGTGACGTTCCCATCTTTCCTTTTGACCATGCAGACATCTCACAGAAGAGCGTCCATCTCGATAGCACATACCAGAAGTCCTACCGGTCGTGACTCGCCCCTGGGCACGGCACTGTTCCAATCAGCAACACCAGGACCAGACGCCAAGAAATGGGTCGAATCGTGGACGCACGTCCATGCCAGAAGTCGGTCTGTCAGTATCTCATATGACATGCTACTGACGCTCTCGGCACATGCAGCCCTCATTGACTTGCGTATCGTGGCCGTGGACGCGGACTGCAGCGTAGAAGACGCCTGTGATGCAAGTCTGACACTCGTTCCCCGCTGTCCGCTCTCATGCATCCTCACAGTTGCTCCTCAGGGAAGATATCTCGTGTCTGGCAGTCAAGGCCGTGCCTAGCGCCCAAACAGCTTCCCCGTTTCACGGCCTCTTTGATGTACGGACCGTCTCTTCTCAATTGAATCCTTATCTGATAGTGTCTAGTTCTCCGACGTGAACGCATTTTTGACCTTGGCCGCTACCCGGCACACGATTCCTCCCCACGAACTCAAAGCAAACTCCCGCGCAGACCAAATCATGTCTGCGGCACGCTCTGGTCGTGTCCCCGTCCACCTTGTCAGCAGTGCGTATCTTTATACGTTATCCTTCCCACTTCTTGATGCGCGATAGACTTGTCCGAGAAGAACTTTCTCGAAACGGTACCTTACGATGCCACCATAATATCCCTACTGGGTATTTTCGCCCGCGGAACACACAGGGGTAGGAAATCTATCGATCAACGATGCGAACTCATGCTCAACGTGTATACAGTACTTATATCTTCACCCTCGCCGTCCGACGGGTATCTTGGCATGGTATCTGACATGGGCCTTTTATCCTGGTTCTCTGCCTTTGCAGAACGAACTCCGGCATTCCAATCATACCTCTCAAACTCACTTTATGCACTGACCCTTCCTTCCCTTCATGTATACTCTTCTGTCGTCGCAACATCTAGCACGGCCCAGGTCCTCGACGTCATGCGACTCATGAGTGAGCAAGGCGTGAGCAGCGTCGCTGTCATCGATGACGAATCGGGGACGCTGTTGAGCGCGGTGAGCGTGACTGACGTAGGCAAGGTGCAACAACCCGTTTACGCACACACGTGGCTCCGACACTGACCCATCGCTCCAGATAGTAGTTCCTTCCCAAAGCAATCACATCCTTTCCGCGTCCGTGTATCAATTTATCGCACAAATCAAGGTCTGACCGCTGTCATCCACGTCTCCGCCCGATGCTGACATCGGCACAGAAGTCCGATGGGTTGACAGACGGTGTTGACAAATATCCAGGTAAGGGGCGTCTCACCCCAACGAACACACCACCGCCAACGTCATCCCACAGTCTACGTCGTATTCCCCGCCAGCACGCTCTCGTACACCGTCCAGAAGCTCCTCGCCAGTCCGTGCCCTCTTTGACCACACACGCAACGCATCTGATCCGCACCCCATAGCCAACTCGCACCGGCTCTTCGTCACCGACAACGACTTTTCGCTCTCGTCGTCACTTTCCCCATCTAACCTAGGGAGTGGCAACCTCTGCGGCATCGTCTCCATCGTCGACAGTGAGTCCCCGTTTCTCGTTCTTTCGACGCATGCTACACTGCTACGCCTGTCGCTTTTCTTTTCTTCCTGCCGCTGCTTGCTCGCGTAGTTCTCTCCCTCTTTGCTCGCATCGCCAACATTCCCGACGTCGATCCAACCCAACGGATGCGCCACCGTCGCGCCTCGTCGTCATCTTCCCAGTCCTCCCAATCTGCGCTCACTCGCGATCTCTCTGCCAGATCACGCTCGAGCAGCCGGACGAGCATGCGGCTGAGCGCGAGCCCTCGCATCGTCGCAACCACTGCGGACAAGCGCAACTCCATCTCGAGTCTGGACGCATTTCAGTGGTCGGAATTAGTTTCGCCTCGCAAGGAAGAGCATAGGTGATGTGATTTCAGGCTCGTGCCATTCGACCGTACCGTTTAGAAACAATTCCATTCAATTCGCATGTACTATTTGGGTCGTCACGGTGGTTTGTACGCTCGAAATGTATCCTTTTTACCTCCAAAGCCAAATGCAAACGCTAGTTCATGTAAATACGAGAACGCGCCAACCCACATTGCGCCAACAGTCGTTCCGAGAGACAACGTAGTGCATACATGCAGAAACCTAAACATGAAGAAATGCGTACGAAATGCATGCGTGTCGCGAAGCCGATAGTGAAACAAAACATTCTAAAGTCTGAATCTAGAATACGAGACATTAATCGAAGGGCAAACATACGATAAGAGTGACCGGCATAAGTGACACCAATTACTGCACCGCGTGACCATTGTCATTCTGCGCAGAGGGATTCCCCTCTTCCCTCTTGGTGCCAATGACCTTGGCGAGGTCGCTAATCCTCTGCGAGAGCTTCTCAAGCATCGGCCTGACGCCCTCCCTGACCTCTTCGGCAACACGGTGGACCTTGTCACCAACCGACATGTCCGGGGTCGTGACAATGTCGCGCAGATCCGTAACACTCTTGGAGATGTCAGGATATGTAGATTGAAGGGTGTGTGGAAGTGCGGCAGTAGATTGTTGCAGCTTTTGCAACTCCTGAAGCATGCTGTCTGACAGAGCGTGGATCCGCGTTTGTGCGCCGGTGATGGACGCTGAAGCCAACCCCTGAATGGAGTTGGCAGTCTCAATCGCCCTTTGCCTGAATAAAATGAGCGTCTGCAACGAGTGCAAAAAAGGCGCATTCACTCACACGAGGACGCTTTGTTGCTGAAGCTGCTTGAGATGCTCCGAGGAGTAGACGTAAACATTGTCCTTCAGGTGTTTCGAGATGGTGTACACCCGCTGGTACTGGTACTGACACTCCGATGACGTTGAAGTCGGCGAACTTGTACCGGATTCGCTTCCCACCTTGTTGACGGCGCTCTCGAAATAATCGACGATAGGAGCAAATTTCTACACGCGCGCTTGTCAGTTATCTCGAGTACCTGAAAGTCACGTGCAAGGCACCTTGTCGATACCCTCCGCTACGCCGACAGCAGGGGTCTTGACGTTCTTGTCAAATTGCTGATTTGCGGACGAAACGACGCTATCACGCCGTTCCCTCACGTAAGACGCGACTTCTTCTGGCTTGACTTTGAAGGGGTAGGGATACTTTTGCTCAATGACATCGAGTCCCTTGTTTGCAAAGCCATCCGCCGAGACGATGAGGGGTGCGAGTCGGATCTGAAATGGTTGGGAGAAGTTGTAGGCAGTTTGGGTGATCACCTGCGCGGCATGATAAGGGGAGCGGGTGAGCACGTTCGAGGAGAGGGTCGAGTGTATCTGATCCAATGAGGACGCGATAATAGGGATAGAAGCGACGCGGGTGAGAACGGTGATCTCGGGGACCTGTGATTGAGTTGTCGTCTCTGTTTGTGATTGAGTAGCAGCCGCCATGAGAGGAGCGGGCTTAGAACGAGGGAATGGAGAGGAGGAAAGATGTGACACGAGAACATCTCAGGACAGGGTTCATATACTTTTTTGTGGCATGGCATGTGATTTCCGTGCATCGCGCCTGTCACGACATGTCACAAAAGTACTACCTGCGCAGCGTAAGCCCCTCGACGCTTTTCACGCGCCTACCCGTCGAGCGTGGATCATTTTTTCGACTACGACGGCTAGTATGGTGTTCGCTGGCTGTCGACCCCTGTTCCTAGGGGTCGCAAAGTCGAATGATGTAGTTTATGAATCACGGGAACGAGATGTTATCTCTCTCCAACGAATGTGATATAAAACACGGAATCCGACAGATCGTCTCCGGAGTTCGGTGATGAAAATGATCTATTCACCATCCTTTGTATACTCGACCCGATCGATGGGTCCCGGATACGAGAGCTTTCGAGTATACTGCTTCCAGCCCCTCGGCTCAAAATTACGCGGTGACATCGCGTTCGTAGTTTCCGCGTGTGGCTAGTACACAAAGGCCATGCGGTGTCAGACGCTCCGGGTCGGTCGGAATCACATGGAAAGCAGGCTTTCCGTCCATGAGTGCCGCTTGCGCCGAAACTTTGGCGAACGTGTCCGATACCCAACAAAACTCGTGATTATAACGAATGACCGGGAGTTGTGTGGATGATCTAGTTCGGCAATGATGATAGAACAAAGAGGTCAACCTAAAAGATTTCATCTGTACGGTCGACCTTGGGGTCATGTGACGCCGTCGATATGCCCTCGTCGCCAAATATTACGTAATATCCTAGGATCGAGTTCATCTTGTCGATGCCTATCCCCCACATTCCACAAGACTTGCAACAGGGCGTCTCCGTCGTCGTCAAGACCAAGTTTGGTTGCTTGAAAGGTGGTCGAACTGTCAATGGCGCGGCTGTCTTCTTGGGTAATGGTGCCCTCTCGACACGCATGAGCAATCGCCTGAGACTTCAATTCACTTGGATTAGAGGTTCCATACGCCTTGCCTGCAGAGCGATTCCAAGACCCTCGGCCACTTCCGGATGGTTATCGATACGAAGACAAGCATTATGTATTCGAAACAAAGCGTGATTGTCATTTTTCTCGTCCGCGCTGGCACGTCGCCGATGATGCACATCTCCCCTAGATTGTTATCAACCCTACATGGACAGTGTGTCTCAGGCTTTGCAAACTTCGTGTTGACGTTTGACGCGTTTCCTCAGCGTTTCCTGCACAGGAAATGAAAGGGCTCGGAAAACCATCCGAGGACCCGTGAGGATACAGCAATTTTGCGAATCAACTTCTTGTGACCACTGTCATATAGTCTCTTTTTGAATATTGCGGCACCTTCGTCGTCTACTGCTACTTCCAAGTTTCCTGTGAAGGTCTACTTGCATGGCGGGTGAGTGGACCAAAGTAAAGCACTTGATGCAGACGCAGTAACTGTGCACACTTTCATATTGTCAGTTTCCTGCAGTTCTCATCACCCCACGAGTTATATAGCCAGGCACAGCACGTGTCACAAGTGCGTTCAGAGGTTTGGGTAAACATCGGATATCGTCTCTCTGTCTTTGGATTTCTCGCATGTGACGAACCCAAGGTAGACGGAAACTTTGGGTTCAAGGACCAATGGCTCGGGTTACTTTGGGTGCGGGACAACATCGCAGCATTTGGTGGTGAGGGCCAAGTAACTCGTGGGTGAGATGTATAGTACCTAACATGTTGGAACAGGAGACCCAGAAAACATTCAGCTTACGGGGCTTTCTGCGGGTATGCGCTTCTTGATGCAATGTTTTCTGTTTCGAACTGATGAATACCCATCCAAAGGGGCACATTCCGTTCACCAGATCTTGCATCATATATCTCGGCTTCCGGTAGGTCAAGACTCTCCCGTCAGATCAGCTAGGCTAGAATCGAACTCCATCATGTGCGTATTTCTAGTGTCCATACTAGATTCAAAGCTCACCACGATCAAAGGGTCGCTCCGAAGACAACGGCAGAGCTTCGTTCGCAGTTTGAGGCCTTATGTTACGCACTGGGACTTGATCCAAAATCACTCGATATTCTCGATACGCTCCGGGATCCCAAAAGGGTTCCTCCTGAGACCCTGATGCATATCATCGAAACGAACGTTGTTGGTGTCTATAACGGGACGTTTCGTGGCTGTCTCGACGGTTCATGGATGGCGACCGATCCCGATCCAATGGCGTGGCAGCGCAGTGGCAATTTCGGTAGGAAGCTCCGCGAAAAGGGCGTCAAGAGCGTCGTCGTCGGGAACGTCTCAGAGGAATGGTACTTGTATTCCATTTCAAACACAACAGACGGCCCGGCAGACATCACCCCGAACTTATTGCGGTACTATCCACAATCGATCGTCGATGCGTTGCTTCCAATGTATCCTACACTATCCCGCGATGCGACACCCAAGGAGTCGCAAAAACTCTTTGGAGACATTCTGAGCGACGGGCAGATCAACATACCTGTGCGATTGCTCGCAAGAGATTTGCAACGTGCCGGTTTGCCTGTGCTGCGGTATGAGATACGATGGACGCCAGAACAGCTTCGGCGCGAAGGTAGGCAATACCCCTTTTTTCTTCCGTCGTGTTCACATTGGGATGACGAATCTTGTCGCAGGGTATGTGACCCACGCCACGGATCGCTATCTGTGGATGGTGCGCGTTCCGAGTCTCAACCTGCCTCAGAAGGAAAAGGCCCTTGAGTGGCTTGATGTGGTCGATAGAGAGATCGAGGCGCTAGAAAGCGAGGGCTGTTCAGGTAGGCCGCTCAAATACGCACTCATGCTCAACGAAGACCAGAGCATCGAGTGGTCGGAGGACACGCGATGGGAGCATTTCCTTGGCATTGCAGAGGTCCTTCCTGGTGAAGGGAACACCTGACTCGATTGTCACAGTGACTGTCTAACAAACGAAGGGTAAGGAAAAGGGGCTGCAGAACCACGTAAGGAACGAACATATTTCAGCTGGATGAGGTGCCCAGTGTTATCAATGGCGTGTCTACCAGATTATAGGATCCTCAACAAGATCTAAGAAAGCCATGCTTCAACGGAGTCTCCTGGTTACGCGCTCCCCACGTTGGAATACCTCTTCGACAGATATGGAAGATTTGATCGTGTTGCCTGAGATCGATCAGCATCATTTCAGTCGTCCATACCTTTGAATACACCAACTTATCACAAAAGGTCTGGAAAATTGTTATCAAAGGGTGGGTAAGTTTTCCATCACTCCCGTTTTTCATTTTAACCGCGATAAAAAAATTCTACGACGTGTTGTGGGTGGGTCAGGGCTGGCCTTGACCATATCGACAGAGGGCCAAATTCGTCTTGGCCGTAGCAATGCCTTTGCCCTAGCGGTGACCGTGAACACGGTCATTCGAGCTCCTGTTGCACGGGGTGCACAGGGAAAGAGTTTCACGACGCTACTATATCAAGGAAAGTATTACATAGATCGCTTTCGATGACTTGAGGTTTCGCCAACGTTCGCCCATGGATGAGCGAATAAGCGCCGATACACACGTAAGGAAGATGTGTTTGTGAACTCAGCCATCTACGTCAAATTTGGACCCACCACTCTGTTTATTGACGCTTCAAATCCTGTGGGTTGCGTCTTAGAATAATGACACCGACGGGTGCGTAGCGGTCGCCGGAGAATGATCGTACCATCCTGACAATTCAGTTTATTCAGTGGGAGCCGGTATGGTATCCGACGGTGGCGGTTCGCAGAGGGTGAAGAAATGAGGGCCCAACTGGAAATGGGCTTGAACGCCATCGCGGTGTCAAGAGACCACAAGTGGGTTGTCTGCGGAATGGTGAATGGGGCATGCGTTTTGGACAAAACTATCCAGGAAAAGACCGTCGAGGTGGCAAGTACGACCTTTGTGGGTGCGGTGGACATCTCACCCGACTCGACCAGATTCGCGACGGGAGAGTCTGAAGACAAAGAAGTGAACGTCTGGGACATCAAAACGGGCGAAAGATTGCTTGGCCCGCACAAGTACTACGATTACATCGCAGCGGTCCAATTCTCCCCCGACGGCGAGCGCATTGCTGTTGTGGTCAGGTCTCGCGGTATCCACATCTTCAACAGTCGCACTGGTGACCGGCTCATCGCCATCAAGGCTAGCATACCTCCTTGGGCACCGTTCAGTGCCCTCGTATGGTTGGACAATGGGCAACGAATTCTTGCTGTCACGGGCGAGAATGAAATCAGGGCTTTTGATCCATCGACGGGGTCCCAACTAGGAGCTACGTTGCAGGTTCACAACGATGACAGTATGGTCGTTTCTATCGCTATCGCTAGCAATGGGAAGTTTCTCGCTGCCTCTGCATCGAGGTCCGTCTCACTCTGGGACACCACAACACTCGTTTCAATTGGCCCAGTGATCGAGGATGACCAGAATATACGGTCAATTGCTCTCTCCCCAGATTCGAACTATCTCGCAACTGGAGGGTATGATGGGAGTATCGGAATCCGTTATCTCGGCAACATTCTTCCGGACTCGTACGGCCCGTTCAATGTAAGCGTTTGTGCATTCACAACCAGCTTCTTGAAGTTACATGTTGCCATTCCCTTTAGGTGCTTACTGAGGAAAAGGTGGTCTCGGAACCTAAAGATGGACCTGAACAACAGCAAAACTCCTCTCCTGTAGGAACCTCGAGGCATTGTCTGCAATGTAATCATACTGACCTTTGTATTCCTATACAAGGAACAACCCAGTGGTAACGATCCACTCCAGGTACGATTCTGAGTTGCCTTTGCTGGGGTTGGTTTTCATGACGCGGGAAAGTGGGATGTACCCATTGGCGAATCTGGACCCCAGTTTGACTTTGGTGATGTATGCGCTGCTTTCGCCGTCCTCGTGTGTTCGTACTGACGCCGCTGGAGCTATCGTCCTCGGGTTCCTCCGCCCATGTTCATGAGGTCGAGATAACGTCACCGGGTTCGTCGCGGGTCTTGTCGCTAGATGTCCTTCATATGACATCCTCTCCAGATACACATCCTGAGGGGCACCTTCAGACTGCTGAGTCGCCTGGAGGCATCCAGACCATCAGACGGTGGCTGCAAACGACCATAAAGAGGAGTGAGAAGAGGCAAGACTCACACCAGTTAGACGACTCTTCCAGAGATCCCAGCAGACCTGTGAATCTCCAATCTCGGCCCCACTCGCAACCAAAAGAGAGCTCTACAAACGCTGGCCCATTCAGATTTGCTGCGGGTCAACGTAAGCGGGTGAGCGATCACCGTTCTTTTCTCCCACAAGACGTGTGGTTTGATGAATCATCGCAGCGGACGATTTCAGTCCCCACCAGACGAGACCCCGCCAAAAAAAGACACGCAAAACAAGTTCGTTGATTGTAACGCAGCTTCTTCGCTCGCACAGTTGCTTATCCCTGGTCAGACCAAAAAGGATACCAAGTCTGTGGAAGCAAGTCATGCGACCAATGGGAGTAGACAGGGTCAAACAGATCTCAAGACCACGCAGGCTGTATGTCTTTATTGCGATGATAGATCCCTGGTGACCATTCACTTCGATCACATCAGCCGAACGATATATCTCAGCCCACAGCCCCAACGGGAATCCACGTTATGGTGTGCATTCACTCCCGTAACATATGCTCTCAGACTGACGGAATATATCAGGAGGAAGCGGGGGATGCTCGAGTCTCGGTCGCGTTCAGTTTCAAATTACCGGCATGGATGTGCTGTATTCGCATAAGTACGGAAGATGGGAGGCACTGATAGCCTGGCGGTTGGACGCGTCACACTGACGCATGATTTTATATGTTTGACATGTCCGATTGTGTGTGGTGCGAGCTCTTCAGCCGTACACGTGATCAAGCCTTCTTGAATATACCCTCTCGATATCGGTTGGTGATAAAACATGAGTGACCGACAGAGAATTTAACTTAAGGCTGAGCGCTGAGTTACGAGCCGGAAGAATCGACCGATAGCGTTGCATCACAGCAAGCACTGTGAGTCTCCAAGGTGATCACTATGGAAAGCCTAACAGCCGCGCTCCTGTCGGGCGTCAGAAAAAGGTAATTATGAAGTATGGACATCGAACACCGCTAGGGAGGAAAATCGTGTGACCGACTAACCTACTGCAGCGTGCGTGGCCGAACCCTTGGCCCACCATAGCACAAATGACCCAAGGCTAAATCAGCCATGGGCCAGAGTTTTCGGCTTCAGTCATTTCAAGGCAAAGTGAGCATTTCTATTCCGAGATGTCCATACCTCATAATTACCCTTTTCCGACGCCCGACAGGAGCGCGGCCGTTAGGCTTTCCATATGTAAGAGAAAGACGATAAAGTCAGGTTGCTCGACAATTTTTTCAGGCTGTGCGGCCGTAAATGTGTCCAAGTCCGATGATTCATGTAATGCAGCCTGCACTATCGTCGTCCTGACTAACAACCTCACCAAATCGATCCAATCCGAATAGTCATCTAGGAGGCTTTTGCAGTTCACGGTCATCGAGAGGGTCTCTTGGATGTTCGCATCCACAGTGGTGGGTACTTCAAACACGCATATGAGAGGCTCAAGTGCAACAGCGGAACTAAACTCTTCTCATAGCAAAATTTCAAGGAACAGGTGGGCACCTTGGAATCTAGTTCAGTGACCCTTCCTATTTGTCTCACTTCCTAATCTATCTCCCTCAAACGCCTATCCTTTAGTTGGTATGTTATGATTATTCGCCTTGAAGAAATGTATTCACTCCGATCTCACGTTTAGCCAGTGAGTTGAAACGACCTCTGCCCTATTTGATGCTGAGCGCCGTTCCGCACTTGTACTGTTGTCCGACGATCAGCTTATTTGCATCGATGCGTCGCCAAGTTCTTGGCGTCAGGACAAGCTGCCATCCGCTATTGCGAACCTTTCGCGAGAAACGCGAGGAGTTGAACACCACGGGCTTGCCGGCCTTGCCATTGTCAGGTCTCGCTTAAAAGAATGGAATTTGGTTGAACGTGATGCACGGGCGGTAACTAGATATCACCGATTCTCCGGGTCTATTCTAACACCCTTTCAATGAAGTCGATACAGGCCCAGCCTACTATATTGGCTCATATTGCCCTGAGTATCGTGCTTGCTGGTCTCGGAAAGCTGCCTTCCGCAAAGCAGGAATAATCGAGTGTTTTCTTATGTTAATCAAGGTATCGTACAGATCCATGTTTTTCAACTTAGTTCCTGACGGATTCCGTGACCACATGTAGTCGATCATCACACGATGAAGCTATGAGGCGCGTGACAGACCTGGTGGAAGCCTGTGCGGAAGTCGATAAAACGATATGTCGTACGGTTCAGGTACGTATTCCAACATCGAGGCCACACGAGTGCTCCAACAAACGTCTACAGGCGCAAATGCGGGTTCTCCTCGGGAAGACTGCCCTGAGCAAACAAGACTACGAGAAAGCGTTGAAATCATTTGCTAGTGCAGGAGCTCTAGCGCCTTTCCAAAAATTCCCAGAACTTGAGAATATATCGTGGTGGGTTGCTCCCATGTGTGTATTTCAAACCTCACGAATATTACTAGATGTTTGGCTGGGACTTCAACTTGTTAACAATTGTGATCCGCCAACAGACCTGCGAGGCCCTTTATGGGGCCTCCAGGATTAGTGAAGCAATAGGATCATTACGAACATTATTGAATGAGCACGGAGAGGAGATGAAGGCCAGTTTAAAGCTGAGCGATTATGTCCTCATCGTCGACTCACCGATATCACTCGCAATTTACCTAGGAAACCTTGTGACCAGACTTCACACGTAGGTGTGTCACGGCAGTAGAGAGTGCCAGTGGTGTAATCGTAGCTCGTGGCGAGGTCGTTGATCCCCCTCGCGAGTGTCCATTACCACTGTCACGCACGCCCTAAGGATATCTCTAACCATTCATTAGACGGTGAACTCCTACCGAACAGCAACGCCGCAGTCAACACGTTGGTTCTCAACACGGAATCGATAACCTTGTCCAGATACTTAAAGCGCACGAGCAGAAGGCTCGATCCGAAGGCCTTTATGCCGAGGGTCGCACAATCGATGCCGCGGCTTCTTTTCTCGAGATTACCAAATCCGCGAGCGAGGAGGTCAGGACCAATGGGTCTATAATGGAGTGGTTCACTGGTGAGTTTCATGTCAGCGCGTTGGGATAATGTGTTGAATTCCGCATCAGCTTTTGGGAACAAATGTACATCAATACTGGAAACAATTGGGGATGAGGCATTGAGCACCGGGAGGTACGATGATGCGATGACGGCCATTTCCGCCGCGGTGTTACTCAGCCCTGCGACTCCGGAGACCATCCTAGCCAAATGGGCAAGGACAACGCTGACCCGTAGCTCACTAGATGAAACATTTGTTGCAGCGGCCGCCAAGGTATGATCTAACTGGTGGTTTAACCCGGGTTCCGACTACCTTTTTGTACCAGTTTAATCTCCCGAGTTTTGCTATTCGCCAGTCGATATGTGATGTTCTCGAACAAGACGGCCGTATCTCGGAGGCAATCAGGTATTTCCAACAGTCGCGGAGCGAGAATAGAGAGGGCATCGACCACGGCGAGGGGGTGCAATGGGAGCATAGTGAGTCGCGAAGGTGGTATCTGAACGCACATGAGACTTTTTCTCTGCAGGCTTCCAACGACGATGCGCAGAGAGGCTAGAAAAACTCGGCGATGC
>JBBPLR010000420.1:0-19770 GCA_038089915.1 Sutorius australiensis
TTTTGAGACACCAGTAATCTGAGGCTGAGTTGCAGAGACCAGACTCTCCTGCTTGTAGCTGACATAGTAGCCACTATAGCCAACCTTACAAGCAGTCCAAACAGGCTCTAATAGACCAATAACACTATGTACACCTCCAAAAAAGCTCAAAACTGGTTTGAAGACCAAGAAATCAAGTTATAGACCTCCTTGGGCCTATTTGGGAAGAAATCCTTTCAAATAAAAGGCCAAGAGATGAAACAGAGATGATACTATGCCTTTAAGCAGAGATAATTGATTCTATTAGTAATAATGGGAAAATAACCAGGAAATAGAGGGCCTATATATAGCGTCAGATACTTAGTTACATAATGTTGATATAATAGAAGCATTATATAATGTATGTAATCATGTTACAACATGCTAGGATTCAATATATGTAAGTAGAATTCAAAGTCAAAAAACTGTCTAAATGAGCTGTCATTTTGAAATGACTGCCATTTCATCAAAGCTCAACAAAATCCTTCAAATATTGGATCAATAGAAAGCCAAGAATGAGTATTTCATTTCATATACTAACATGTTAGGGTTAGGGTTAAGGGTTGTTGAGCACCACTGCATTTTGTGAAAAATGTGCAAACATCTGGACATTTTTTTGAGCCACTGTATATGACTTATCCCTTACTTAATCCTTGTTACATGTGTCATTTTTCCTGCTTTTGGATCAGTTTTTTGAGCCACTGTAAGACAAAGTTATCATGCAAGGAATAGCCAACCTTCCATCCTGGGAAATATTTTGCAGTGTAGACACAAAACACAACCAAATAAATGGATTTGGAGTGATGAACAGCATTTCTGTGGGGTGAACAAGGAATGAAAGTGTGTAAAAAAAAAGTTGGGGTGTGCCCAATGACTCCAGAGGCATTGGGCTTGAGCAGTAGCTACCTTCAGTGCACACATTGAGATCTGCAAACATGAAAACATTGTGATTTTCGGTAACTCTGAGATGATATAGAGATGAAATGACAACTAAACCAGTAGTACATCATATTTTACTATTTTAGATTGTGGGGGTGGGATTAAAAATGAGTGAGTGTGATATGGGTGTGGAGAGATGAACTTTGAGCCAGTGCAATTCATCCAGTTTGGCGGGACTGGTAAGCATGAAATAGCGGGGATTTTGGAGGAAACTGTTCGCATAGCTTGGATCGGCATCTTTATCATTTGGGTTTTCTCAGGAGGGTGGTTGATGGACGTGCCAGTAGATGACACGGGGCTGGATGATAGGTGGGGGGTCATTGGGACGGCGGCGGAGTAAGTGAGAGGGATGGGCCCGAAGCAGGGAGAGACTCATCGTCCAGTTCGCCCGTTGCTCCGTCTCACTGAGCGAGACGTTCTCACACGATTTGCACCGCTCGCGCACCGAGACTTCCGATCTGGTCGAGGGGAGCCAAACCAACAGCAAGGACGCGCTTCCGAAGGTCACACTCTCGGCCAGCGAACGCGACGACTCTATCAGAGCTATCTGCGTCTCGCACTTGCGGACCAGAACGATGGGCGATCTTGGCTAAAATCCCAAACATAGAAGACCGTTGTGCAGGAACCGTCGGTCTGGCCAGGAGGGAAAAGTCGTCGATGGTGTACCCGGCGCGGCTACCTTCAACATGATGGCGTAGTCCCAAATGCGACGGTAACGAAGAAGAAAGAGATGCTGGCATCGGAGCCCCGCAGGGATCGGGTCGAAGGATAGATAGATCTGTTGACTCTTGAGGGGCCTCCATCCATGCGACGCTTCAGTCATTAGCAGATACGCTCGTCGGCGACTGTACTCTAGCGTAACCTCTTCTGACTCTTCGCCCTTGCTTTCGTCTGAATTGTGCTTTGACTGGGTCAGGTCGCTTGGAATGAATAACGTTCTTGCGGAACGCGCCAAAATACGCGATCGAGTCGTCCTTAGTGTCCGGTGGGGTGGGAGAGCGAGTGGGGTTCGCTTCGGCGATACATGCGCCGATTCGTGCACGTGCACGTCTTCTGGGATTACCTCTGCAAATCGTGATATGCGACTTGACATGTTGGAGGGACGTGTGATGCTCGTCATGGGCAAGGGTGATGACACTGAGCGTAAGTCGTTAGCAAGAAAACACAGTCGCCAGCAAAGGTAGATCTTACCTGACTATCCTGTAATCTCAAGACTCAAGACTCTGGGAACGCCCAGTCTGGCGACAACTCGTGTGACGCTCGACGTGGTAAAGGGGAAGCAACAAGGGGACCCGTTCGCGGCCACGATCCTGTTCAATCGTTCGACGGGCATTACTCTCGTTGGTCGTGAGTCCAACCTTCCATTATTCTTCCTTGCAGCCTGTTCCTCCGTTTCTGCCCAAGCCTAGACTTCCTTCTCCTTCGCCTCCTTCCGCCACTGTGCCTCCTGAATGTACCTCAGCAGCTGCCCCGTACCCTCCCAACGATTCCAACACCGAAATCTTTCTCCTGTTCAACCTCGGCGTCGTTCATGTGCGCAATTGCGCATGCGTTCTCTTCGTGGATCCGACGATGCAATACATCCTGCATGGGTTTCGGGCCGAGGTTGGTGTGATGAGCGGATGGGTTCGTTACGACGCGGGGTACGTCGATTCGCCTCATACTCAAACATTGTCGTTTAGTGCTGAAATTAGCGTTAGCCTCCCGTGTGCCCACGAAGGCTCTCTTGAACCGGTGCCGAGCGGTTGGGAAGCCTTTACCTGGTGTCGCGGCGAACCTGGAAGAAGATATAGTCGATATGCGGGTCGTTTTGCGCTCGATGGTTGAGCCCATCAACGCGGTTGCAGAACGTCAACATGACTTTACACCGGAATTTATATCCTGCTTCTTCGCTGGGATCGGGTTTAATATGGAACACGAAGGAGAATCGTGGATGCCACCATATCCATATCCTTCCGGAATGCTTCACGGGCATCACGTTGTCCCCGACAGCAAGAATTGCTCGGTGATATGTTTATCCTCGCCTGGGGTACTCGGTACTATCATCAAGATTCCGGGAAATGTTCTCGATGCCTCGTAGCCTTGTGACTACTGACCAAAAGCACCAACGGCTGTACTCCCGCGAAAGCGTGGACGTGCGCGCGCAAATGCAGTCTGACCCCTAAATCATCACTCTCCGTGTTAGCCTCGGCTAACTGACAAAAAAAGAATCCATGGGCCTATCGTGTTGGATTGCGCCTATGATATTCACTCGAGCGGTTTATTCGAACACCGGTTTTCTTCTGATGCCAGCCGTCATGAATGGGGCAACCGGTGTTCCAATGTTCCGCGTGCACCTGTGGAGCGAATGAGACTTGTAGCACGGAAGATATATTTACAAAACTCACAAGGCAACAAAGTCGCTGTATATAAAATCCTCACCGTCGAGAGTGTAACAGTGTCACGTGCGACGGTGCTTGCCGATAGACATTTTAGGCGTGTTAAAGTGATCAAGGCGACGCTCGACCGCTGTGTCGTGAACGTTTTCGTCCTGTGTGTTCTCCCATCGCACACATCCCTGATAATCGCACAACACGACATCCAAGATCACGTCTATCTCCTTTCTCACCCCGCATCTCTAATCATCCTTCCACGCCGCTTTGCGCCCTGTTGGCAGCTTCCGTACGCCTGGTGAGCACGACTCGAGATGTTGCAACGTGTGCGTGTTAATCTGGTCTGTCGTCGCACAGAATGGCTGCTGGAAAGTCCCAAAAGGCCAAACAGCGAACCGCTGTCCCGACCTCTACCCTGAATGCATACCCGGCAGCACCAGCTGCACCCGTGCAACCGGCGCCCGCTGCTACGAACGGAAAGAAGCACAGAAAGAAGAAGGGAAAGGGAAAGGAGCCCCAGAATGCCACAGTCCAAATGGGCGAGGTTTTCGATGACGTGCCGGGCGACGAGGAACCCGACATGCCTGGTGACATTCTGACGGGCACCCCGAACGACACACAATGGCGCAATATCGAAGTTCAATCGAACGGGCGGACTGGGACAAGAACGATCCAGTCGAGCCCTCAAGCGACGTTCCTCAAGCCGAACGGAAATAACGGTCCGGCGTTGACAGACGACGAGTACTGGTCGTCCTTCCCGCCACATATTAAAAATTTCGTGAGTGCGATTGGCTTTGTTACCTACGGCGTGCTGATGAATGCATTCAAGGCGCAAACTATGTACAACATCGCACAGCAGATGGTCCAGTCCGATGCGTACCTCAAGAACGGCACAGCAACCGCAACTGCGACTGCGACCCTGGCCACCAAGGGTATCCCAGGATATCCACCGGGGGCATACCCGCCACTGCCCTTTGATCCATCCATATTCTCCGATCCTGCCTTCACTCTCTCGGTAGAGCAGGCCGCCGCCGCGGCGCTGGGTGCTGTCCCGCCTGCACCTGGCCAGCCTCCTCATGGACCGCTTCCTCAGACGAACGTCGTGCTTCTCAACGAATTTGAGAGTGGGGAGCACGAGTTTGGGGAGGACTATTACAGCGAAGATGAGGTGGACGGCGGCTTCGATGACGACGACCTGGGTGACGAGATCGACATGCAGCCCCACAGCGCACGACCACCCGTAACGAATGCTGAGGCTGTCGCGCACGTTGTTCTGAGGTACGGGGAGACGGTTGCGCGCACTGCGATACCGCACAAAAGTGGAGAGGATAGGACTAAGACTAGCATTACTACGGCTGAGCGAGACGACGAGAGAGCTAAGAAAAGCCAACGGAAAAAGCGGATGGGGGTAGAACCGGTGACGCCGGCCGTTTCGGGACGAGATCGGCGTTCGGCAAAGTCGGCAGCGGAGTCGGGGCCGGAAAAGGGTAGGGGACGTCCCACGGCAACGGTCGAATTGACCAACGGTCCTCCTCTCACCGCGAACGCCATGCCTCAGAATCGTACACCGACAAAAGAAAACGCTTCACCCATCAATCCACCGAGCTCTCGTGCTCAAGGAAAACAACCAATGGCCTACCCACTTCCAACAGCGACAACCACAAATTCTGCCACCGTCCCCGTCCCCGCCAACGGACAACAGCCTGCGAGGACTGCGCGGGCTGCATCAAAGGCACCGATAACAGCACACCCGTATTCCCATAACCATGCACACCACCATCCATCGCCACCATCGTCCAACGCATCTGTCCCGCACAAATCCCGTCCACCGGCCGGCTCCGGCCCCCCCAAGCCCTCGCAAAATAACAGCAAGATCTGGAGCACGAGCACCACCGAGGAGCGCGAGCGAATCAAAGAGTTTTGGCTCGCTTTGGGAGAGGATGAGCGTCGCAATTTGGTCAAGATCGAGAAGGACACCGTGTTGAAGAAGATGAAAGAACAGCAAAAGCATAGCTGCAGTTGTGCTGTCTGTGGGCGGAAGCGGTTGGTACTCTTTTTCACGCGTCGTCGCACTCGTAGACAACAAATGGCTGACCTATCTTGACTTCTGGTTTTTTCCTTCACGCTCGGTCCGATCGCGAAAAAAATTCTGCAATTCCATTGTCGATGCTTCTTGGTCGTCTGATCAACGCACCCTTAGACATGCGATCGAAGAAGAGCTTGAGGTACTGTACGATGCTTATTACGAGGAGCTAGAACAGTACGCGAACTATCAGCAGCGCTATGTCAATTCCGGCGGCACCATACCACCTCCACCGGGACCTGGACCGTTTCCTGGCAGCGTCGAGCTCGATAAGAACGGTACTGTCATTGGACCTCCTCATACTAAATCTACACATCATCCTCCGCGGCCAAATAGAACGCCCGCTCTCGCCAACGGCCGAAAACCTCCGAAACACGAGAGCGAGTTTGATGATGACGAGGCAGACGAGGATGACTATGAGGACGAGGATGAGTACGACGACGACGACGAGGAAGAAGAGGAAGAGGAGGAGGAGGACGCTGCCGAGGAGGAAGAAGAGGATGTGAAACCTCGAGATCGAAGAAACGCCGGTTCCCGCGGGCGTAGGCCAGTGAACGGCACAAAGGCGAGCAGTCGAGATGGACTATTTAATTTGGGCAGTAGCCTAACTGTAACAGGCATGTCCCTCTCCTTGGCTGCGCTTCCCCATTTTCTGATCGATCCCACAGGCCCCAACAACATCCTGACCGTCGCGGATGATCTCTTGAAAAATGATGGGCAAAAGTTTTTGGAGATGATGGAGCAGCTTGCCGAGCGTCGGATGCAGCGTGAGGAGGAAGCCGCGGCGGATGTGGAGGATGAGAGTGATGTCGACGAGGACGATGTCGATGATGAAGATGAGGACGAAGAGGACGAGGACGAGGATGACGATGACGAGGAGGTGAGACATCAACCCTCATCTCTACTTCTAGTGCTCACAGGCATGTGCGATACCAAGATCATGACCGAGGAGCAGAAGATGGAGGAGGGCAAGCGGATGTTTTCGATATTTGCCGCCCGTATGTTCGAGCAACGCGTCCTTCAAGCGTACCGCGAAAAGGTCGCCCAGGAACGTCAGCAACAGCTCCTTCGTGAACTTGAGGATGAAGATAAGCTCACGAAGGAACGGGAGGCCAAGAAACAGACGCAGAACCAGAAGAAGAAGGATAAGCGAAGGTATTGTCGTCCGTTGACTCTGTCCCTTGCGTACAACTCATGCGTCACTCTAGGCAGCAGAAACAGGCCAAGGAGGAAGAGCGTGCCGCCAAGGCCGCGGAGAAGGCAGCCGGGGAGGCAGCTTTGAAGGCCAAGCAACAGGTACACGAGGAGGAGATGCGCAAGAAAAAGGAGGAAGAGAAGGCCAAGCGCGAGGCTGCTCGCAAGGCTGCCGAAGAGGAGAAGCAACGCAAAGATGAAGAGCGTCGCAAACGCCTTGCAGAGGAGAGGGAACGCGAAGCCGAGCGGGAACGCAAGCGCAAAGAAAAGGAGGAAAAGACGAAGCAGGAGAGACGTGAGAGGGAGGAGAAGGAGCGCAAAGCTAGGGAAGAACGGGAGGCCAGGGCTGCTGCTGACAAGGCGGCGCGCGAGGCTGCCAAGAAGGAGCAGCAGGAGAAGGAAGAACGCGAGAAGAAGCTGGCTAAGGAACGAGAGGAGAAGACCGAGAAGGAACGTCTTGCGCAACAGCAACGTGCTGCAGCCAAGAACGCTCGTCAGCCCACATCCCCTCGCGCGTCGGGTTCCACACAGCGTTCGCAGAGCACGAACGGCTCTACGAAGAAGGTACTGAACAAGCCTGCCCCCATACCTGCTCCAATGACGACGCCAAGTCGTACGACCTCTCAGCGCCCCTTGGCTTCTGCATCCCAGCCTGCAACCCCTGTCGCTCCTTCTGCTCCGGGTTCCTTCCCACCGCCGGTCACACCCTTGTACCCTCCCGCTCCAGGGATCGTTTCCCCGCCAACCGCACTGCCTCCCTACGCACCGCCCCCGCCATTTGGAATCTTTGGACCTGGGCCCTCGGCCTCACAAGGGCCCCCTCCCTCGCTGGCCCCTTCTGCTCTCCCGAGAGGCTTCGGCTCACCTTCTCTCTTTGACTCACCATTCAGCCGTGGGCCTCCTCAACCTGCGCCAATCGGACCCCCATCGAAAGCAGCCCAGAATCCCATCGCCTCCCCAACATTGATGGCTGCTACTCCCACACGCAAGACCTCCCTGCCAGAGCCCGGACCCGGACCCGTCGCAAGGCCGGTCTCCATCGCGCCGATAGCGCCTATCGCGCGACCCACGACATGCGAAGCATCCGGGTCAGGCTCCGGCTCACCCGTCCGCCGGTCGCCAAGCCCCAAGGGCGTCCTCGGCTCGTCCGCCCTCGCAGCGGACGACGATGAGGTTGTTCCCCCGCCCGGGAGACGCACGGTGCCCGGTGCCGTCGGTCAGTCGTGGGCAATGTCCACCAGCCCTCGCGCTGCGATCGAGGCACGGCCGCCTTGGGGACCACCCGCGCCTCCGCCTGGATTTGGCTCGCCGCGGCCGCATCTGATGGGCGGTTCGCTGTGGGGGAGCATGAACCCAGAACCGTCTTGGCAGCCTTCCGCAGGCTTCTACCCGAATGCGTTCGTGAATCCCAGCAACCCTTCTCCACCGCCTCATTCTGGCAACTGACTCTACCTAATCAGTGTAGTAACACCCTACTAGTAGTCATTTTTGTTGTTCTCTCATTGTCTTTTTCGTCTCTATCTTCCATCCCTCCTCGATCCCTTATCGACGCTTGAGACGTTCCGTTTGCAGCTCCTCTCTTTTAGCTTTCTCTCGTGCTTCATCTGCAATATCCGTCCTGGTCGATAGTGCGTTCGAGGTAAACAAAGCAGAAACACATCATAAAGATTTCAAAAGTCTTGGTATTGCTGCGCGCACGCAAGTCCATAAGATAAGTTACATGGAAAGATGGTCTATCATAAAGGGCTAAAGCAACTTGCTCGACACGGCGGGGGCGATCCGACTGCGTATCAACTTGATGACGTACAGAGGAAGCGCGCTGATCGCTACTATCACAGCCACTTTCCATGCGAAACGAGTGGATAGCACGAATTCGAGGTCTGGCAGGATAGGGGATTGAGTATCACATGGTATAGGACCAAACCGACACGCACCAAAATATTCAGGCAGGAAGGCGATGCTGATGACGTAGAAGAAGAGCGTGACTACCTCAGAGATGACCATGTATGTGTGCCTGTATACATGCACGTGGGAGAAGGCAGGAAAAATGCATCAACGACGATTCGCGTGAGAAGCAGCAGAGCTTACCAGGTCGTGATCTCTAATGCAACCATGATCAGTTCATTTAGGATGAGTGAAGTGAACGAGATAGAGACGATATTCAAGAATTCGGTTTCGAAGAGCACGAGGGACATGAGCATGATCGCGGCCCCTGCGTTTGCGACAAAGTCTGAGATGGTTTCTTGGTGCAGGTTAAAGCAACGGACCTTGGTATACACTGATCATCAACCATTGAAAGAACGTCTTATAAGATAGCGCCCGGCCCTGGAAAGAAAAATGTAAGAAATCCATCTCCTAGCGCGGATCTCGCCCATACCTTTGTGAGCTCCTTGTACAGCTCGGGGTATATCAACGTCAAATCTTCATTCACGTCCGTATCCAAGACCAACGAAAACACAGGTGCCATCGTATAGATCGTCGCATACCCAATCATAAGCCATCCCTGATATAATGCGATCGGCGCAAAGTAGAATATCGCCGAGAACACGGCTTGCATCACCGAGATGATGAGACCGCGGTGGATGACGAATTGCGCGAGCTTGGCGGAACGACGATACGAGTTGCGGCCATGCCACATGAGGAGCTTGGTGAGGTGGCTGAATTGGTTGACGGAGAAATCGGCGGCGAGAGAGGCCTGTTTTCCTTCCTTGCCCACAATTCCGACACCTGGTGACACGGGTCGAAATAAGTTCCGGGAGGACTGTCGAGGTGCTGGACTTACCAACGTTTGCCGCCTGTATCATACTCACGTCATTCCCACCATCGCCAATACAACATACCCGTTTCTTGGTGTATTCACGGATGAGGCGTGCCACATCCGCTTTTTGCGTTGGGGAGCAGCGACAAGCTACGACAGCGGATAGTTTGGTAGTTATTTCGATGAACTCGTTCTTGTACAAGCTCAGGCAAAGCTATGACAGGGAGATCGGATGAGTTCAATGCAAAGAAGAGGAAGTAGCATACTTGTAAGGATTCGCCATCGATCACGAGACAGCAATCAAGCTTTGATTGCAGGAACTCGAGCTCGTCACGAACCTGTTCAGACGTTTTCACTGACGAAATGCTCAGCATCGACTGACTTGAGAGACAAACAACGTTAAGCTCACGTTTGGCGACTTCATGAATGTACTGATTCCTCGCAACGAGCTTGGTCGAGATTGCGATGCACCTCGCCGTCTCAATCTTGTCGCCGGTCAACATCCAAATCTTGATCCCAGCGTTCCTCAGCAACTCCAACGACGACTTGACTTCGTCCTGAAGCTTGTCCTCGACGCCCGTCAAACCCAGGAGTTCCAAATCTCTCTCCAAATATTCCGACACAGCCGCCGCCATTGCTTCGTTCCTTCCTTCGGTCTTGACGCTCGCTTCGTGATGTCGCTGTTTGAACACGGCGTAATGTTGTGCTGTCAACCTCTTCCTACCAACGACCAACGTCCTCAAACCCTCTCGCGCCATATTCCCAGTTTCCTCTTCGAGCCAGTCGTTTTTTTGCACGATCCTTCCCATGACTACGTCCGCGCCCTTCTGCAAGAACAAAATATCGCCCGTGTGGGTCTCGCGTACGACGATACTCATACGTTTCGACTCGGAGGTAAAGGGGAAGAGTTCGAGGATCTCGTAGTTCAGCAAGGAACCAGCAGGGGTTTGTAGAGTCATCGAAGTACGGTCCCGTGCAGTAAGAGTCAGACCGACCGATTCCGTCCATTTGACTATGGCAACTTCGTCAGGGGAGGACGCTTGATAGGTTATAGTGCCGTCATCGTTCGTTACGGGAGTGACCTAGACGGTCAAACTATCAACGAGCGAGCAGATGAGGGGGAAAGGGGAAAGGATACATACATTGTGGCACAATGCAAGACTGAGAACGACATCTCGCAATCTAGAAGACATATCTCTGCGGCCCCGGGTAGACAACTGCACGCCCGTTGCAATTGATCCAGATCTGCTACCTTGCGAATCCTGTCATCGGATTCTCGTTTGTCGGGATAAAGAGAAACAACGTACCGTGCTCTGCTCCAAAAGCCATGGCAAGCTGATGCGCAACTTCGTCCATCGAGTCAAACCCATAAGAGATCGTACCCATATGTAATTTCTTCATCTCCATTTCTAGTGTAATACCGGTCGTTAGTTGCTCTCGGACATGTGACAGGAATGCGGACCGTTTTGCGTGAGCGTCCCAGTCTTGTCACTCAATAGATACTCGATCCTCCCAAGCTCTTCTGGGAGGGTACTTGTGCGGACGATCGTACCCGGAATCTCACTGTCCGACATGATCTGCTGTGCGTATACCGTTTTCCCCATGTCGAGGTTAACGCGGAGGCTTTTGGAGAGAGAGCAAGAATAAACATTTATCCGTAGCGTGAAAGGGGGAAGCGCACCTGATAGGAATGATGGACGAGAACAAAATCAAAAACCTAAATACGTAGATGTACCAGAGCCCGCGGAACCCATTCAACGCCACAAGCACCACTGACAGTGCAAAGGTGACCGCACAAAGGATCTAGCAAAGCGGGAAAACGTACATCATCAGCACCGGTTCTCAGCGGTAGTGAGTTAGCAAGGGAAAGGTGAATTTCCAATAGGCAAGAACATTGGCTGGTACACCGAAACGATACGCACCTTGGCGAGCCTGTTAATCTCTAGATCGAGTAGCCCAACCTTGGTTTCTGGATGGCTTGTATTCATGACTGCCCTTGTCTCGCTTCCCGTGTACACCACAAAGCCGACAGCAGACCCCGCAGCCAGCACGGTATTTGCCCAGAGCATGTTCTCCGCCGAAAGGGGTTCCATCGTCGGGGAAGAGTCCCCGTGTGCATGTCCTGGGTCAGACCTCGAGTGTACGGTAATGGTGCCGACGAAATTGTGAATATCCTTGATCGGAGCATCAGCGTAGGCCTCTCCGTCGAGCATCATAATTTCTCTTTCACCCCCCTTTAAGCCTTGCGTCACAGTGACGGCAACGCGGGCCTTCCAGTCCGTCTCACCATCGAGCTGATCCGTACGTATAAAGCAGGTCCCTGAAGGATCCGATGTTCGGAGTAAAATCATATCGGCGGGCACACGATCATTCTTCTCCAAGATAACGAGATCGCCAACTTTGAGGGACGAAGACGGTACGGAGCGCGTGTGTGGACCTGGATCCGGCTGCGAATGTTCCTGGAGTTCAGGATCAGCTGCATCGAACAGAGTCGCAGACTCGGACGAGCGGAGGCTCGTGCGTTTCTGAGGGGATGGAGGGACCAATGTCAAGTATTTCTGCGAATTGGCTTCGCGGTCCCGCAGATTGCGTTTGTAGTCATCGTATGCTTCTTTGCCCATTGTTACGCAGAGGACGAAAGCAAGCGGAGCGACATACGTGACTATAAAGCCTAGACAATCAAACGTGAGACATAATTGGAAGGAAACGAAGATGGTCTGGTGGGCGCACCAATCTTGAGCGCAGGGATGAACTGAGAAAGTGCGACGAGCAGAAAATATAGATTGAAGAAGAATTTGAACTGTCCGTATAGGACAACCGGGAAGAAGGTGAATATATTGTACTTTTGATTGCGAACGATATTGGGTGGAAAGCTGGACTGGAATTTCTCTACGAGGCAAAGGAGAACGATGCCGGCCACGTACGGCAATGAGTAACTAGCACAAATTGAACGACAAGAGGAAATAAATACCCACCCGGCGGTCTGAACGGTATCGTACGGGATTTGTCCTGTTTGCGTCTACTTCCCGACTTGCTGAGCATCGACGAACGCTGACGGAGTCACGGTATGAATACCAGCTCGTACGATCGTCCCTTCATCCCGCAAAACAAATTCACGCACCCTAGACGCTTGTGATCCCTCTAAACGCCTCAGCCTGGTTGAACCCTGTCCCTCACTACCAATATCACCGTCCTCGTCTCCATCAGGGTCACCGGCTGCGCCCCTTTCGACGTGTCCTAACAAGGTGGCTTCCTCGTCCGACTCGTCCACATAGTATGCTCGTTGTTTTCCTTTCGAACGTCCGCTCCCAAAGCCACGGGTCGTAGTTCGCACCGCAGCACCACTCCTGAGTGCACCCGTGTGCATGCTTGTCCTCTCCGTTGGGTCGTCTCCTTGCGAACCGAAGTTATTCTGGTCGGTGAGAGGAGCGTGTGCCGCGCGCGATCGTGGGTTGGGTGTGATGATGTGGAGTGGTATGTCAGGGTTAGACATATGCTAATGCTCAGGCCTCGCTCTGAAATTAGACCCCGCCAGCCTTTAGACGCCCGCTGACCACAAAAATTGACTCGAGGTTGATACTGCCGTTGGGACTTTCTAGTGTCGGTTGGTGGCGAGGTACAAAGCTTGTGGGACAAACACTTTGCATCAGACTTTCGCGTTGAGCTGACTGGCAAAGCGTCTACGCCTCGTACAAGTTTCCCCTCCTAAATACAGTGTAGTAACTCGTCAAACGAACCCTATGATATGTACCCTGTGCTCTGCTGTTTCGCGTCTCGTCTCACTACACCTACTGCCAGCTACTCCTCCTTTATGTAGCACTTGGAGATTGATGAGTAATCGAGCTAGTGTATAGGTGAGGCAAGAAGAAAACAGAAAACGTACAAAAAGCTGGCCAACGGTCATTGTGGGACTTTGCGGTCTTCAATCAAGGACATGGTCTTCGTGAGGAGACTACCCCCACGCATCAAAAATTAATAAGTAGAGTCACAACGAATTTGGCCTCGGCGAACCTCGCTGTTAGCTGAGCGGAGCTCCGCGATATCGCACCTCAGAGAGTGGACAGCAAGCCAAAGACTTTGCACGCTGCTCTGAAGATCTTTGAATTGGCTCTTAAGAGATTCAATGTCGTTCTTGTTTGCTCTGATACCAAGAGCGATTCTGTCGAGCTCTTTCTTGATCGCCATCCGCAAACGCAATGGATGCAACGGCACTTCACGAGTTGTCCCCTAATAAGCTGAGGACCGAGGGTGCGTACAGAAATGGCAAGTAGCGGTGACAAGACCCCGAGCTTGTACGTTATTCCTGGTTTCGGGATGAAAAATTGATCCTCGTATGGGGTCGAATCTAAGCCTTGCAGACCTCGTGTGGTATCGCAGGCAGGTCTTTCCACCATTCGCGGGTTTCCTGAAGCACTAATCTGTCGCTGAAGGGGCCCCTTCAAGCTTGTCATTGTCCACCCGCTCCTTTGAATGTTCAGGATTCTTGCGTGCGGAAAGGTTATCTTCTGAAGAGTAGCCAAGATAATTTTCCCCGGCCCACGCAGATTGAAGGTGCTTGTTTCTGCTTGATGGATGATTCGAATGTGTTAGCCTTGCTGCGCAATGGCGGTGATCGATCTGCTATGCAACCCAGCGCGGAGACGGACGTCTGGCTGGTGAAATGTGGATGATACGGAACTACAACTCTGCGAGCCCTGGCGTGCCGATGGGTGAGTGTAGTGACAGTGCGATTCAGATTCCGACCTCATCGAATAAACCGGTACGTACGTACGGAGAGCCCCATGAACTAGTAACAAATTGGGTATTGTGATTCATTCAACACTCCGGGTTGATTCTGTCAATTGTTTCCCATCGAATAGCCGCTTGACTTCCAACGCGGAATAAGATGAACTCGAGATGTCATGAATGATGTAGACGACGAATCGATAGCGAACATAACATGCTTCAATGGCCTTCTCGAACGAAAAGACCTTGTCCATGACAGGGTGGATTTGGTGTGCGACGAACAGGTGATTCATGTTCTCGAACCTGACGTGCCAACCAGTGAGCACCCTCCGATGTGCACACGACTGTCGTTGAGAACAACTTTCTATCACTGCCTGACTGAACCAACGAGGATGCCACGAAAAGTGATGGCCTTGTGAGTTATGGCACGGACAGGTATGCCATCATCACCCTGCGAAGAAGCAAGTCGACTTAGCGTGGTAAAAAGGGCAAAGATGCATCTTACCCTAGACACGCCTCCGATGACGTGAACATGTCCAACGTGTCTGATAGCCTTCATGGATTTCAGAATCGTATTGGACCCACCGACCTATTAAATGTGGGCTTCGTTGAACGTAGTCATGAACTGGCGGGGAGACCGCCCTCGATGATATAGTCAACGCCTCTACCCTTAGTCTTGAATATCAAATGTCATGTTACGCTGTGGGTACTACTCTGTAACGATCACTCACAATCTTAAGAACCTCATCCTCCCAGTTAGTGTTCGTATCGTAGTCGATAAGGTGCTGTACACCAAGTTTCTTCACGATCTCGAGCTTCTTGTCAGATGAGGAAGTTGCGATGAGTGTGGCACCAGAGGCGAGAACGATCTGGGCCCCAAAACTGCAAAAGTGTTGGTAGATGAAATACGAGAGAAAACCCGTCATACACGGAAACACCACCGGTACCAAGAACGAGGACGTAGTCGCCTCCCTTGATGGGGACGGGCCCATGAAGGGCATTGTACGCCGTCAGTGCAGCACACCTAGTATCAAGCATCTCTCGGCAAAAGTATCATTCAAGAGCGGGGTGGAACATACGGCAGGGTGGAAGCTTCCTCGTATGTCAAATAGTCGGGAATTCTGACAAGGGACTGTGCGACATCGAGATAAGATCGAACAGGCTTAATGCAACAACTCACATGGGCAGGCACGTTGATATATTCCCCCAACACGCCGTCAATCTGTCCTCCTAGACTAGTGTCCTTGATGGCTTCCGTGACGTCTCCGTAAACATGGTCAACAGAGAAGTTGTGTGACACTGTCGCCAACTTTCAATAATACCTGACATCGTCACCGACTGTAACAATCTTCCCAGCACAGTCGGAGCATGGGACGACATTTTTCTGCTGGCTGTAGATGACCAAAGGGGATGACGTCATAAAATGCAAGAAAGAGAGACAAATCAATGAACGGACTCTGGGTACGTGCCCTTGGAGACCGTCAGATCACGATACTAGGTAAGGTAAATAAACGCGGGTCGAGCAGACTGGAATCCATAAACTTGTTTGTCAAGAGACGGCATAGATTTTAATCGTCACTTTGCTCGCTCGCGGGATCAAGAATGGGGCATCCCGTATGATGAATTCGTGGTGGCTATCACCCTATAATGTAACGTCGAGTCAGACCGGGAATCGAGAAGATGACACGAACACAAACGTGACTAATAAACTGGCGAAAAGAATCTGGGAGGGTCATTCTGATCAGACTGAAATGAAGAGGGATCCGCTCCGTGGTGTATGTTTATAGGGGGTAACATCCTCGTGCTTGGTAAGCGCGTTCGTCAGACAGATCGCCAAGTCAGAATCGCCATATTTACCGCAGTCGCGTCATCGATCGACCTTCGGAGAGGCTTTCTACCTCCATAATGGGCTGACCACAGTTCATTGATTCGTGGAGTCCTCCTCCTCTCGGCAAACTTGCACGGGCCCGTTGAACCCAAGTACCCATACGCAAACCTTCATTGAAGCACTGTTCCGTTGGTACCGCTTATTGACGATTGTAAAATTTGTCTGACTCGGAAGGAATTTTGTATGATTTCCGAGTCCCTGTGCCAAAGGCATCAGCATGAGATAATAAATGAGCGGTCAACGGTAAAGGTATGCGACAGTGAACCACGGAAATTTCACCAAGTGCATGAATCCGGGAGCCCCTTGTACAAGACGAGCACAAATACCCTAGTGAAAAGGAACGTCGCGTCAGTTGCACTGCTTCACGACGATCCGGCCGATCGGCTCCTCCTCCGTATTATCCTCCGATCCGTCTCTACGAACCCGTTCTCTCCTTTCTCCACGCTTCCGAAGCCAGCGCATCCACGTCAGTGCACCGCCATTCGACCCCGACGCGTGCCAATACCGAGCTTTGCACGAGTGACACGAGTTTCACATCGTCGTGAGCCACGGGGAGTAGAATATCCCGAGTCTGTCGTAGGCGCGTGGGCCGTACGGCGGCCGTAGGTTTGTAGTATCTGCTGGTGAAAAAGTCCATCATGTCCCCAGTATTGATGGCCTGCCATTTTACTATTAGATCATCGCAGATCTCGGGTCAAGGAGAGAGGACGATGCGTCGCTGCACTGTCAATGTGTCGGACCATTTACCTCGGGGCACATTATTTGGAGGCCCCCGACCATTTAACTCCCGACAACTGACAGGCTCCCGATGCCAGCAACACGCTGTAGTTTGTACTCGTCCATCGAACGTGTGTTTTCCTTCCAGAGTTCCTCCAGGTAGCTCAAGACTCAGAGCGACGAGTCTAACGCAATCAGGAACATTCGATTCATTCCAACGACATGACCATAGTTATTTGAGGATGGGATACACGATATTGGTGTTAATACCGTTGTGACGAGCGAAGGTATCCGGCTCGAGCAAGAATGGCCGAAGTGCCTGCGGATGAGAATGTTTGTTGACGTCGCGACGCACGAGGTACATCAGCCAAAGCAAATGGAAGCACGCAAAGATCACGACGCACGCCTCTATTGCTCAATCCGGCTTCAGGCTCCGTTGTCGGTATCTATTTCTTGATGTCAAGAGTGTATGTCTATATCTTCATTTCTTCGAAGGGGACAGCCGTAAATGATATCTCTGCGATGCTCGAAAATCCGGTCGCGCCGACCCGCGACGTGAGAGATTGGTAAGAACTGGATGGTGCGGGACATACCTAGGCTTGTGTGTACCACTGGTTGATTGCGTGGACGAAGCTGTTTGTGAGAAGAGCGTTGCGAAGCTGTGGCGGGAACTCTCCGGAGTGTGCGTCTTAGACAAGTCAGTACAATCCACTAAGATCCGTCGGGACAAGAGACGACCACACTGATGGACACCTACGGTCTAGCTGACTTGTGGGCGGTGCAACGTAACAAGGTCATTCAGATACCGGACATGACGGTGAGGACGCACGGAGGACGAGACGGGATTTTACTAAGAGGCCCAAGGTTGCATTATGGTGCGACTGTCATAGCTTTTGAATGTATAGTTCTGGTCATGTTATACCCCCAGCCAAATGTTTCCCGAGATAATGAACATACCGGTCCCTCAATGTCTGGAAAAATGATGTCCTGAACAGAGTTCTGTCAGAATCGCGCCCAATTCAGCAAACGATCCCAAATAAAATAGAAGCTCGGTTTTTCAATGACTCTATCTATCGTCATTACATCCGCCTGATAGGTATACCACACCTCACAGTCATGGTAATCAGAGCCCGATCTCGTCAGCGTACGGCAACATCTTGATGTCACCGACAACCACAAACGTCGGTGTGGATGCAGTGAACTCGGAGACAGCCTAGAGGGGTAAACAGTTGAGTAACCGGAAGACTGCCAACTTGGGTAGCGCGCACCTTGGAGACAGCGGCTGCGTCAACCTTGTCGAGCGCAGTCAACGTACTCTCGGTTGAGGCGTTCGCATTCGAGAAGATCTGAGAGTAGGATCCATGAGTCCATCTGTTCGTGCAGCGGCATGCGAAAAACCGGAGTAACTCACTTTATCGCCAATAGCCTCTACAAGACCTTCCCTGCCTTCGACAGCGGCAGCGGCACCAAATTTTGCACGTGCAACGGCAACCTTCAGCTGGTCCGCGCTCAGGGGCTTCTTCAATTTCTCAACGACAGCCTTGGCAGCTTCCGTAACGCTCTTCGTATCACCCGCCTGCACCAGAACACCGGTCAAGACGGCATCGGAATAAGGAAGGTGCACTGGGGTAACGGTTGCAGACGGACGTGTAGAGGGCCACTTGAGTGATTGCTTCGGTGCGACATGTGCACTGAGGACGGAATACACAGGCGACGGCGTCGTGCTGCCAAATCCAATGAACACGGTCTGAGGGCCCTCATGCGAGTTGATTCGCGTCGAGCCACCGAAATATTTTGAAGCTGTGGTCGTGACAGGGGAGCTAGTGGGAAGGGCAGCATCTGCGAGAGCCTTCTCAATGAGCTCCGCGAGACGTGCCGAGTCAATCCCGGTGCCAACAACGGCGACGTTGCCTGAAGTAAAAACCTCTTTTGCGAAGGATTTCACAGATTCGAGGGAGACTGGGGTATGGGGACTGGCGAAGAGGGATGCACCGAGACCGGTACGGAAGGCAAGAGCATGTGCAGCTTCGAGGGCAACGGTACTAGGCGAGTGAGAGGCCGTAGCAATATCATCGCGGACGACAGGAAGAACGTATTCCGTGTACTCGTGAGGAAGGAATTTAGGTGTAGTGAGGACAGAGGTTAGCACAGATGTGAAGAAGGACCTGAAAGCCGGCTCAGACTACATGTTCAACAGGAATTGCAAGGATACCCACTCGTCGCCGCGGAGAAATTCAGAGGTGAATGCGATGTATTCGCGTGACAGACTGGTGGAGAGAACACCACCGTAAAGATCACTCTCTCGTACAGTCCCGAGCGTCGACCGTTTCGCCGTGCTCTAGATGATGAATAGTGGTGCAAGTTATTGGTGAGCGAACAGAGCATAAAAATGTGAACAAACCTTGAAAGCAAAGTTTTTCAAGGCGTGAGCGACACCCGGACTTGGCTCGTACCGACTGCCTGCCTTGACGAGGAAAGTGACAGCGGTTGTTGACTGTCCATTGTCGACGGCGGCGACTTTTATTCCAGATGTCTTTGAGTCGACGACGGTGGCGAATGAGCGCGCCAGACGTTTGGCGGTCGACGCCCGAGATGCTAACATGGCTTGCGTTGGTTGGTCGTAGAGAATTTGGTACGAGCGGAGTTGAGTCGGATGCTGTTGCGGTCAATTCCGTGTTCATCCGAATCAAGCAAAATAAACAAAGAACTTGTCAAGCGCCACTACCATTACAATCTAACAAACTACTACTGGTGTTTTGGAGCAGCGGCGAGCTATTCGCATGCTCTGTGTGGCATAGCTGTGGTGGATGGCCTCGTGGTAAGGACCTTGGGTTGCAGCCGTTTCAGTGAACTTGGGGTGTTTCCGGCTATGATCACGATAATAAATTAATAGTGATCGAACAAAAAGGTACGATTCTTTCACTCATCGCTCTTGAAAACCAACAATCTGCTCGGTTATTATTCATGCATCGCAGCCCACCACG
Source organism: Sutorius australiensis (assembly GCA_038089915.1). Taxonomy (NCBI): domain Eukaryota; kingdom Fungi; phylum Basidiomycota; class Agaricomycetes; order Boletales; family Boletaceae; genus Sutorius; species Sutorius australiensis. The sequence goes on from JBBPLR010000420.1 coordinate 19,679, forward strand.
ACCAGAGCGGCATACAAATCAAGGTAACATTTCTATCTCCAGGCTCACTTGTTCGATGTTTGTTGCTTTGCACACTTGATAAAAACGTTCAG